>JAVDBV010047781.1:0-45512 GCA_032619315.1 Piper longum
CAGCATGGTGACGACACAACCAGGTTGGGCGGCGTCCGTCGACGGTTGGGTGGCAGCGGCAGCGACGGCGGCTGCCACAATGGGAGAAGCTAGGGTTCGGGTGAAGGAGGAGGTGTCGGCTGGTTAAAAACTAGTTGGGTGGCATACTTGTAAATAAAATTTGACTAGACTCTGAGTCGAGTTAAAATAATTATTAACTCATAATAAATTAAAAAAATCCAAAAAATTTAAAAAAATCCCAAAAAATAAAATAAACACACAACCTCCAAATGTCATGCTCTATAACTATCAACCCACCTAAACTGCCCGTAACACGTCCTAACGTGGTAAACGACCTAAAACTAATTCTACGATCAAACTGAATAATAAAATAAAAAAAACTGCATATTTACATATATTCTGATAGCTCATTCTTTTCTGTTGTATTCATAACGTTATCATCATATACTTGGGAACACATGACCCCTCATAGCTCATACATGCGACTTGTGTCAGCTCAGTACACGTGTTTTGAAACAGATTCGACTCGAAAATAACGGTCGGTTCGACCGGTTCTAAATATAAAACCCTAAATCGAATCGTGGGTTTTACACCATATCCCGGCTTCAAACAATATTCTTTTCCTGAGGATCCCAAAGTTTGAAACCAAACTCTTTATCCCCATAACTAAAAAATATGGATTCAAATGTCTTAGCATCAAGCTTAGACCTTAGTCCTTTTGGCATGTGTACAAAAGCTTTAGAACCAAATACCCTTAAATGAGTGTATTTTACCTTCCTACCAGTCCAAACTTTTTCAGGAACATCTTCATCTAAAGCAAGTGTAAGAGACCTGTTAATTAAATAACAAGCAGTACAAACAGCTTCAGCCCAAAATTCTTTAGGTAATTTTGCTATAGAAAGCAGACACCTAACCCTTTCTTAAATTGTTCTATTTATTTTCTCAGCTACTCCATTCAATTGTAGAATATATGGAACAATCTTCTCATGCCATATGGCATGTTTGTCACAATAAACCTAAAACTCATTAGAACAATACTCACCTTCATTATCACTTCTCAAACATTTCAAAGGCTTCCCTGTTTCTCTCTCGATAAGAACATGAAATGATTTGAAAATATTAAATACATCACTTTTATTTTTCAAACATTAACATCATACCTCCCACGAAGCATCATCAATAAAAATGACAAAATAAGAGGCTCCACCAAGAAACTTTATTTCCATTGGACCACATACATTAGAATGTAAAAGTTCAAGTATTTGTGTCTTCCTTTTTCCTGTGGATACAAAAGAAGCACTACGTTGTTTTCCAGCCAAACAATAATCACAAGAGCTTAGTGTTGTCCAATCATGTTGTGGAAGATACTTCTTCTTCTTCAAAAATTCTAGCCCCTTCTTCTTTTCCTGTGGAAGATACTTCTTCTTCTTCAAAAACTCATGTGTCTCAACCGTCTAGTTTACAAATCAGTTGTGAGAGTAGTAGATGTAACATTAACCTCCTCATGAACTAGACTGGATGTAGTCCCTATAAAGACCACCACACTTCCTCCCTTTAGCAACCACTAGAGAACCTTTCACCAATTTCCATAAGCCACATGAAAATTGTGAAATAGTCCTCATCATCTGGCACACATGTTGACATCAAATTTAATTTTAAATCATAAATATGATGCACATTTTTCAAAATAAGTTTGCAAATAGAATCGGTCACAATATGCACATCACCATGACCATAGGTGTTGAAGAAATCTTTACATAGGGTAATATGAAATGATGAGCTAGAATCAATCACCCAACTAATATCATCATTAATTGTCAAATAATTATTTCCATCATCAAGTATGATTAGTATATCTTCTGTTGTAACATTGACAGTCTTATCATCTTCACTCTTATTGTCAAGCACCTTACCATTTCTTAGATCTCTCTTATATTTGTAACAATTCTACTTCTTATGGTCGGCTTTATCACAATAAAAGCACTTGAAGGTCTTGTTTCTGGATTTAGAGCTTCATCTACTCTTATCTCTTCCACTTAGATTCTTACTCTTTGATCTTCCCCGAGAACTAAATTCAGAAACTAAAGATTGAGATGAATTAGAGAAGGTTACCCGTTGTGCTTTCCTTCTTATTTATTCACTCAAAAGGAAACTTGAAACCATATCAAAAGTCAGCTGTTTGTCAGAATTATTCAAAGAAATAACTAAAGGTTCCAAAGACTTCAGTAAAGTATTCAATAATATACAAGCTTGCCAAACATCATCAAGAGGCATATTCAAACTAGATAATTGAGTTAATATACCTTGCATCTCATTGATGTAGTCACTGACTTCTGTCCCATCCTTATACTGAAGATTCATCAACCTTCTGACCAGCAAATTTCGGTTTCCAAGAGTGTCTCTCTCATACATATACAAGAGCTTATCCCAAAGCTCTTTGGCTGTCTTTGTTCCCGTCACATGGTTATATACATTTTGTTCTAACCATTTTCTGTCCATCTTGATCCATTCAGTCATGATACTCGACTTAGCCTTAGCAATAGGTAAAGGAAGAGGAATCGAAGGAGCCTTCCCTTCATCAATCACAATCGGAGTAGCACTCAACGGTGGACTGGAACTCAAAGACTCAGGAGGGCCAAGAATTAGATTATATAAATCCTTAGTGAATAAATAATCAATCATACGACCCTTCCAGTAATGCCAATTAGACTTACCCTTAAAGGCAACCATCTTAACATATTTCTCATCATTCATCTTGGCACCCATCTTAATATATTTCTCATCATTCATCTTGACACAAAAAAAGTTACTACCTAAAACCAAGACAAAAAAAAAAAAAAACCAAAGCTAAAATCAAAGCTTGAACCAAAGCTCTGATGTCGCTTGTTGGGAAATAGACGCTCCAGCAGAAACAACCTAGAAAATATTTCCCCTCAAGATGAAATGATAATACATATAAGATGAATAGGAAACACCAAGATAAATAAAAAAAATGGATGGAAACTTTCCTCCCAATTTTGAGAAAAGAAAACCAACCTACTCGATCAACTTTGATTAAAAAAATCTCTTACAATCAAGTATCGAAAAATTTAAGAAAACTCACCTAACCCAAATCAAACCAATAACAAGATCTGAAAGATACAACTCTTGAGAATATAATATATGAAAAATTGACAAAATAATATATACCTCAAAAAAAAATTGGATGAACTTCACAAATCTGAAAGATACACCTCTTGAGAATACAATATATGAGAAATTGAGAAAATAATATACACTTTAAATGAAAATTAGATCAATCTCACACCTAGATTAGGACCCCAATTTTAACTTGAGATGATGAAAAACTTCTCTAAACTCTGTTTTTATGAGCCAAATGTGCTCGAAAGCTATCAAGAGGATATTCTTTAATATTAATAGAATTCTCCTTTCTATAGATAAATATGAGTAAAATTCTAGAAGCCACCCCATTAGATTTTTATAGAAAAAAGATAAAATAACACATCGGTATACCAAATACAAATTATTAGTGTGATACACGAAAAACTAAATTGAGTTTTTTAATGCGAATGAGTGAGGAAAACTCAATAGATTGTTCTTAAAACACAATTGAATCATTGATGATACCTAATTGCACACAGAATAGAACCACACATGCTTGTGGAAAATAACACATCGCTTGTTGGGACGGACAATTTTTTACATTAGTACCACACATTTCAAATACTATATCCTTAAAAAAAAACACTATATACGTCAGAGATAAAAGCAAGCAGCCAATATTAATCTGATAGATAAAAAAATTTAAACTTTTTTTCATATTTATGAAATCCTTATTTAGTCATTTAATGGATACCTATTTTATATTATAAGAAACTAGTCGGCCAAATTGTTTTGCAAATATAAAACTCTTGACGTAGCTAGCTCAAAGTGCCATCTAATTAGTTGACTTGGAAAAGAATAAATATAGAGAATTAAGCTATTAATATGTCAAGTTCTAAGTTGCATATATTTATATATTATGCTTATTATGACATAGAATACGATATGTAAAAAACTGTAGATGCTGTTTATAATAATCTTGTGATCCACATTAATTTACAAAATGTGTAGTTGATCTTAGAAGACAAGATTAACAAAAACAGTAAGGAAGTGCTTTTTTGGCTCTTCATCCAGATACTTGCATTCACATATGCCACTACGTACGTACATAATTAATAATTAACACAATACATAATAACACTTATTTACATGACAATTGATCTTTGAGCAATTGTAATGTCTAATGAGAATAAATAATTCAGTTATTACATAGAACATTAAAAAAATAAAAATGAAAAAAAATGACCCCTAAAATATATATTTGTTGCTAACTCAGTGGTTCAAGCCATCCACCTTCCCATGGCCTTCTCCGGGACTCGGTCCGGAATCCTTCCTCCCTCTGATGCTCTCCAAACTCGCAAATTTGCTGCCATTGATGTGAGAGTACCCAACTCTGGGGCTTGGGCTAGAGTCCTTCATCCCTCCAAGGTTGTACTTTGAAGGGAACCCATTACTCTTCTTCATCTCATGGTCATTCGCATGGGCATGCCCTTCCCCAGGGCTTGGCCCAGAGTCTTTCATCCCACCAAGAACATACCCATTCATCTGAGCATGGTTGTCTCCAGGACTTGGCCCAGCTTCCTTTATGGCCTCCAAAGAGAGGCCATTGATTATCTCGCTCAAAAATGGACTCAGTGGCCTGGCTTGGGCATGAGAGGAGAACGAGATCATAAGAAACAGAGGAAGAAGTACCGGAAGAGTAAAAAGATGCAAGAGCTTCATACAGGTCAAATAAAAACCAGAAAGCAGAAGAAATCAACTAGAAATTGGTATGTGTTTGTAGTGGAGGTGCTATAAGTGATGAGAAGTGAATTTAGTGATTTATATTTATAGAGCGGACGAGATCGATTATCAACGGGCACTATTGAACCGATGAGAAATGGGTCAGGTAGCATTCAAAGGTAGACATATGTATGTGGTGTGGTGGAAATGTCAGGAGCCGCCGTTGATCTAAATTCAAAGTGTGCGACTGTGAGAGAATAGGAAGCATCCCGGGGGGTTCATTCACGTAGAACAAGGAGAGAAACCGTGGAACAAGGAAAGAAGAAAGGGCGCTTATTAGAAATTTTATTGAGCTGATTTGAATGGGTATGGGAAAATTCTTAGGTCTGACATAATTGGGTTTGCTGCCATATGTATGAAAATATAATACCTTATATGTGAAAATTTGCACGGGATAATCCTTAAATGTTTTGACAATTTTCTGTTCAATATCATTCATGTGGCCTGCTGAATATTAAGTTACTTATATGTTCAGAAGTTTTTGACCGGTTCGCTTCCAATATATTGTTTTAGATTCGTTAATGGGCTAGTTTTCGTTTGATAAATGCCTTTGTTCTTCACAAACGGTCACATCACTTAGTGACTTCGCGTTTGATTGATGTTTCTTACGTTGGCCACTTGGACTTGAAACAACTAAAGTCCGGGTTCCTCTGCACAGTATGATGTGAACTGCGAGGGGAAGACAAGCGTGATTAATGTGAATAGTCAACACGTACATTGGGGTTGGTCGAATTTTCATATAGTTTGATGTAGATTAACAATAAGAAGAGTTTTTTGAATGAAGTACTAGTTGTGCCAAGGAACGAGCGCTTGTGGGTTTTGTTTCGGCACAGTTTGTTCTGTTTTCTGATGTTGTTTGAGAGGTAATATAGCCATCCAAATTAACGATCAAATCAAAGGAGAGAGCAGAATATATCGATAGAAGTCAGGAAAGTGAGGCCATTGGTTAAGATGTCAAAAAACGTATCACTATTAGAAAAATAGGCAAAACAATGGATGAGATAATGGCATTTATATTTTATGTATGTTAAAACCTTTCACTACTTAAGATTCATACTAATTCCTCCAAATGTAAAGCAATGTAACACACACACACACACACACACAAAATTGTTTATTGATCTGCATTAGCTTTTAAAAAGACCACCTATGGGCCTTGTAAGTTCTAAGGTCTTCACATAGATATACAAGCTATTTTTATTTGACATCAAGTAAGATCGGCTAATCGCCCAATAGGTTCAATTTCAATGAACCAAAATCGTTTTTTTTTTATTGTTAATTACTTTTTTAGCCTCATTTGAGTGACATAGTAAATACACAAACTACTAATTTGCGAGGGAAAATGGGAAAAAAGATGACTACATTTACAGTGTCGTTAATATTCTCACTAGAGAAAAAATAATAATTTGATAATGGGCTAAAGTTGGATTTGTAGGTTGGACCCATGAAACTTAGAATATATCGGTAGCCCAATCTAGAAAATAACCAACATGCAGAATCAAAACTTTATACCTTGGTACCTATGACATCGACTGCAATCTTAGCTAATTGATCATGCCAACAATTTGATCTCTTCCATTCCCTTTCGCTTGAGTTGAGGCAAGCTGGCAAGATTCAGCTCATATATATTTTAATCATTTTCATGTAATCAACAAGCCGAGCATTGTTATTGGAACATTGAATGTGCGGCACTGGACCCTCTAAATCATAATGAATAATCACTATTAAGTGGCTACATATCATTTGCTACCGTTGTGATTTTTTTATTGGATAAATTTGATACAAAACGAGACCAGAAAAAACGGGCTCACCGCCCAATTTCGATTATCCGTAGGTTTGATTGATGTGTTGGCATCAGATGCAAGGAAGGACTCGAATCGAGACCAGAAAAAATGCAAGGACTTCGAAATGCTGTTGAAGCACATTAAAAATAATAATAATAAAACTTTTTTTAGAATAAAAAAGAGAAAAAGGGTCCAACAGGATTGGCACGAAGTTGGAACAACAGCCCCAAATTCGATCCATGCAGATAAAGCTACCATAAAAGCACTCTGCAGAGCTGCAAATTTCTTAACCAGAAAAACCCACTGCGGCTGGAATTTGGAAAGGCAGGGAATGATGATGATTCGTGTCTTATCAGCTTTGTTTTTTTTTTTTGTTTATAAAAAAAAATGGTATGGGAATTAGGCCATGTTAGAAAGGATAGATCATGCCACGAAGAGGTACTTACAAAGTTACTTATTTTGTTAATTAAAAGGTAGTTGGATCACAAGTCATAACATTGTTGTTTTTCGCTGATTGACTTGATGTAAAGCATTCCCCAATCCCCCACCCAATCATTGCCGGCTTTTTGGGCTTCCCTTGTACTGTATGCTTGTTTTAACATGCGAAGTCTTGAATTCTTTGAGTCTTACTCATCAGAACTTTTTTGTAATATACATTTTTGCAACGCAATACTCAGCAACACTTAGCGAGCCAAGTAAGCTGTTTTTCTTTTAAAAAAATGCTTAAGTTTAATGATTACAACGTTCCACGTGAGCCGTGCTTGGTCATCCATTTATGTCAAATGTAAAAGAGAATGATAGTGAGGGACTTGGACTCCAATACGATTGCATAACAAAATTTAAATTAAACTTAGCACTTTCACATGTTCAATCAGGGCACTCTGACTTGACTTCTGAGTGACGTACCATAAAGAGATTATTTAACTAGGTTGGTAGCATAATATAATAATAACAATAATAATAATAATAATAATAATAAATAAATAAATAAATAAATAAATAATTATAAAAGGGACGAGGTGGGGAAAAAGACTTAGATGGTAGATAGGGAAATAGAGGATAAGGCCACGAGTCATCAATCCATTCATGAGATCCCTGTATAGTTATTAGTCATCTGTGAATGGGAAGAGTAACATTGGTTGCGCACGGAAATGAAAGGTTTCCAGCCCCAACCACATACCTCATTGCTTGCCCTCTTATGCTGCTGGGGAAGAAAGAAGCCCACCATCGACAACCTCATCCCTACTTTCTACTTTTTTTATTTTTAATTAAATAATTAATAGTTTTTATTTGGTAATTAATCAACAATTTATGTGTTCTGCAAGGTGTGAAACAATTAGTCAAGCTTTATCATTAAAAAAAATTGATGTATTTAACTAGAGACGGATGTGTAGAATTGTGGATCTACGGATGTGTAGAATTGTGGATCTGTTTATATCCGGTTTGGATCAGCCAAGAATAGAATATTATAGGTTCAAATTATTTAAATATATGATATTTTAAAAAAATATTCGTATCAAATATAGGTTTGTCGTGATTTAATTTATTAGGATCTGGACATGTGATATTTTATAAATTTATTTTTTTAAATATTTATAATAATAATTTTTTATTTTCCCCACATTTTATATTAAGATTTACAGTATTTATATTTTTTATTGAATAGACATAGTTACAACTAATGTAAAAATGAATATAATATTAAGATTTGGATCAAATAGGGGCTAAAATATTTAGACTTAAATCAGATTTGAATATCTGATGCGAAACCACCAGTGTTTAACCAAAAAATTCAACCAAAAAAATTAAATAAGTTCCAATACAAATAAATACAGTGTCCACAAGTTCTCGGTTAGAAACTAGTTTTCTCTTCCATGAAAAAAGGGTGCATAATCTAGCTCAAGCCTGTGCAAAGAATATCAATTCAAAGTAAATTGTTCATCCATTCAAATTGCATGGCTATCTTTTTTTTTCAAATAAATTAAAAAAAGTTACGTTCATTAACCAACTGTCATTTTTACTCAAGAAATTGATATTAATTTGAACAAACATAAAAGTATGATGATTAGTTTTTTCTTTAGGGTTCATTTGGTGACATGAAAATAAAGTAAATAAAAAATAAAATAAAATAAAATGACGTGAAAATTTTTAAAAAATTTCTTATGTTTGAATAGTAAAAGAAATAGATGAAAATGATATGCCTTTCAAAATTTTTCTCAATTTATAAAAAAATATTTATAAAAAAAATTATTTTATAAAATTTTTAAAACTTATTTTATCTAAAATTAAAAAAAAATTGACTAAATTTTAAGACATCTAAATACAAAAAAGCATTTTATAATTTTTTATAAAATTTTAAGACAATCAAACACACCTAATAAATTTGGTGCACATTAACGCCTGTGGTTCCTATATATTTGGACCCGTTTATTATGTAGACAAGTGGGTAAAACTATAAAGTCAATTAAATTGAAGGACATTATTATTAAGTTGCCGCAGTTTAAGCCAGCTGATGAAATCTGAAAGCTTGGTGGTCCTCCTCCACATGAAATTGGCCTTTACAGAATTCTGTCTCAAACTCTAGCCGAGGCGGCCCCAGTTTCACAGTTCCCCTTCCTCGCCAAGCAGCCTTGCCAGATTCTCACTGCACCGTTTACTACTTCCCAAGATACATTTCTGAAGGAAATTCACCCAACAAACTGCTTCGTTTAAACACTCAATTCTTCTTCAATCGAAACTGAACCAGTCATCGGATATAATTTAGAGAGACGATGAGTTGGAAGTCAGAAGGAGAAGCGACAAAGAGATGGGGACGGGGAGCACGGGGGAGGGAAGAGGGGGGTGGTTGCGGAAACATGAAAGAGAGGGCGGGACCATAATCTATGAAACTGAATCAGATTCCTCTTCGTCTCCTCCTACCCTATCCACTCCAGTACCAGCCAGTAAATTCTATCCTCTTGCCCATGACAAAAAACAATCTTGCAGACGATGAAAATCGGAGTTGTGATCAAAGTGACAAACTCTTCTACACTACTACTCCTGATAAGGAATACAATCACTTTTCAGAGTAACGTCCCTAACTGAGCACAGCTGCTTAGAGAATGGACAAACATTTACTTGACTTGGAGACAATTTATTTAACAATGGATAACAGTGTTGGGTTGCCCCTCTTCTGCAAATACATAAACTTAAACCTTGTTTTAGGCAAAAATAAAGATTTTATATATTTATTTATTTGAAAGGAATAAAATCAACGTACATGTTTTTCTTCTTTGGTTTTTTTTGGTTTTTAGATTTTGGAGAAAAATTGTCATTTCAAAGAGAGAAAAGAAATTGTATGAATTAAAGAAAGGTGAATATTTTATTAAGATTCATTTGCAATTATCAATGATAACTTCGTTAAATTTTTAATATATAATATTCTTCTCTTATTATCTTTATGACTTTATACTAATTTTATTAAAAGTATAGTAAATTGGTATTAAGGAGTTTGTTCGCATATAGATTTGTTCTGTATCAAATTTGTAATATAATGAATTTGATTTCGCCGTTTTCCCCATGATTTTCTTTCAAATTTGAAGTTTTTTACGTAAAATTGGTTTGTCTAATTTTTTTGTTTGTTTGGTATTTTTTTATTTTTATGTGTTGAAATGAGGGATTTGTATATGGTTTGTGTAGTTAATCCCAACAAGTGGTATCAAAGTCAGGGTGGCTTGTTAGTGGCAAATTTTGGGTTGTGGATATTTATTACCCTCTAGGTGTTTGATGAAATTTCTAAGAACCTAGTTGGTGTATTTGTGATTTATGTTTCAACAAAATAGCTGATGAGAAAAATGTTAAAAAGATATCTCTTAATGGGCCTAATAACTTGCATTATTGAAAAAATGATTGATCATTTATATTCTAAGGATTTGTTTGAACCTATCACATATTAGAAACTAGTAGAGGTGACTGATAAATAGTGAAATAAGTGGGATAGGAAGGCTATGACTTATTTGAGACAATGAGTATATGAAGTTGTGTATCATCATATTTCTAAATTGACATCCTCAAAAATAATATGAGATAAATTTTAAGAAGTTTATGAGAGGAATACTCTTGCTAATAAGACACTTTTGATAAGAAAATTAGTGAACTTGAAGTATAAGGATAGAAGTGACATTAGTGAACATCTTAATGAGATAAAGAGTATTACTACTCAACTTGCGAGGATGAAGATGACTCTAGATGAAGAATGACAAGCTATCCTGCTCCTTAATACATTGTTAGAAAGCTGGAAAACATTGGTGATCTCTTTGAGCAATACTGTGCTGGATGGAAAATTCATAATGGACATAATAACAAACAGTTTACTGAATGAAGAGGTGAGGAGAAAATTTCTACCAACTTTAGGGTCTCATGTATTAGTGTCAGAAGAGGCAAGAGGTAGATCAAGAAATAAAGATACAAATAGAAGGGATGACAGTCGAGGAAGGTCTAAATCTATGAAGCACTTGAAGTGTTATTATTGTGAAAAAACTGTTCATATAAAAAAGGATTATTAGAAACTCAAGAAAGACTTGAAAAAAATAAGGACAACAAGGATCAAGGAGAGCAAAATACTAATATTGTATATGATAACATGGTGATTCTTTCTTATTGTGAGAATGATTGTTTGATGACTGATTGTGATGATAGTTGGGTAGTTGACTCAGTAGAATCATTCCATATAACTCCAAGTAGAAATTTCTTTACTACCTATGAATCTTTAGATTTGGGTATAATGAACTTTTGTGGGACTTGGAGATGTGCATATCGTGACAAACATGGGTTACATGTTAGTGCTTAAAAATGTCAGATATATTTTAGATTTGAGGATGGGTGTGTTGTCAATTAGAGTGCTTGATGATGAAAGATTTAGTTCACAATTTTCACAATATATGTGGAAATTTGTAAAAGGTTCTCTTATTGTTGCTAAAGGGAAGAAGTGTTGTAGTTTGTAACAGGCTGAGACGAGTCTATTTCAAGAGGAGGTTAATATCTCCTCATTTGATTCCACTACTGATTTGTAGCACCATCGATTAGGACACATAAGTAAGTAAGGACTACAGACATTGAAAAAGTTAAATCTCCTTCCCAAGGTAAAGGATATCAAAATTAGTCCTTATGACCATTATTTGGTCGGGAAACAACGTACGACATCCTTTGCAGGCACAAGTACGAGAAAGTCAGAAGTTTTTGAGTCGGTACATACTGATATGTGTAGGCTATAGAGGTGAAATCTCTTGGTGGTTCTATTTATTTTGTCACTTTTATTGATGATGCTTCTAGGAAAGTGTGCGCTTATGACATGAAAAATAAAAGTGATATTTTTAGAATCTTTAAAATTTTTCATCTATTGGTTGAAAGAGAAACCATAAGCTCTTGAAATTCCTTAGAAGTGATAATAGTGGTGAATATTATTCTATTAAGTTTGATGAATATTGTAGCAAACATGAGATTAGGTATGAGAAGACGATTCTTTATACTCCTTAACATAATGAAATGGCTAAAAAAATGAATATGACCATCTCGAAAAGGGTGAGAAGTATGTTATCTTCAGCTAAGTTGCCTAAAAGCTTCTGGGGTGAGGTCATGAACACAGCTTGTTATTTGATTAATAAATCTCTCACATATGTCGTGGATAATGACATACTAGAAAGGGTTGGAGTGACAAAAAAGTCGGTTATTCTCATTTAAGAGTCTTTACTTGTAAAGCCTTTGCACATGTGCCCAATGAGCAAAGGGCTAAGCTTGACTCTTGAGCCGTTAAATGTATTTTTTTAGGATATGGTGATGATAATTTTGGATATAAACTTTAGGATCCTAAGAATAGAAAACTAATTCGAAACAGAGATGTAGTTTTCACGGAGGATCAAATAGTTGAAGACTTTGGTTAGGAAGAAGTTCCTCAAAAGAAATGTCAGGAAAACTTGGAAAAGATAAAAGAACTTTCAACCTCAACTAGAAGTGAAGAGGCGACTCAGGATGACACAATTATTTCCCCACGTAATGATGATGAGGGTGAGGATGTGGTGTCGGAAGATATTTCTAATGAGTTTGTTGATGTTGGACAGGAACAGGTAGATTCTGATCAAGGGCAACCAACTAATGTGAGGAGATTATCTTGTAAACCAGTTCAATGAATAAGATATCTAACATCAAAATATGTGACAATCACTGAATTTTGATTTGGAAGTTGAACACTTAGATATGAACACGGTCTTTCTTCATGGTGATCTTGAAGAGACTATATACATAGAACAACTAGAGGGTTTTAAGTGAGAGGAAATGAACACATGGTGTGCAAACTGAAAAAGAGTTTGCATAGTTTGAAGCAAGCTCCCAGACAGTGATACAAAAAGTTTGATTCTTGTATGGAAAGCAATGGGTATAAAAAGTCTGTTTCTGATCATTATGTGTTTATCAAGCGGTTTGATGATGGTGACTTTATTATTCTGCTATTTTACGTGAATGACATGTTGATTGTAGGATATGATGGGGCCAAGATTGCAAGTTCAAAGAAGAACTTAAATGAATCCTCTACAATGAAAGATTTGGGACCGATAAAGTAAATCTTGGAAATGTCTATTCGGCGAGTTGGAAAGCTTTGAGTCTCACAAGAAATGTACATAGAAAAAGCACTTAACAATTTTAACATGAAAGATACAAAACCAATTAGAGTTCCACTTAGGGGGTCACTTTAAGTTGAAAAAAAATAATTTAAGTGAAATAGAAATGAAATAAATGACAAAGGTTCTTTATGCTTCTACAGTTGGTAATTTAATGTATGCAATGGTTTGCACAAGACCAGACATAACATATACAATTGAAACGGTTAACATACATTTAGCAAATTCAAGCAAAGAACATTGACAAACAGTTAACAGATAATGAGGTACTTTAAAAGTACATCCAAAATATATTTATGTTTTGGAAGTGATAAACCTTTATTGGTTGGCTTAGAGATAAGAACATCAATATCTAGATTTGTTATTAATTTTGCTAATAGAACTATGTCTTAGTAGTATAGGTTGCAAAAATGTGTTCTATTATCTACAATTGAAGTAGAGTTTGTTGCTACTATAGAAGTTTGTAAGGAGATGTTATAGATGAAGAGATTTTTCAATGAAATCAGTGTTAAATAGGAGAGATATTTTGTATATTGTGATGGCCAAAGTGTAATTTACTTGAGTAATAATTCAAGCTTTCATTGAAGGAGCAGATATATTGATGTGAGATATTACTGAGTAAGAGGTATGTTGGAAAATAAATCTTTTGAGCTAAAAAAAATCTATACTGAAAGAAATGTGGCAAACATGATGACTAAAGTTGTATTAAAGGAGAAACATGTTTATTGCAGGAATGGAGCAGACATGGATAGAGCTTCCAATGTCGGCTAGAGGTATTTCATGGAGTCAAAAAGGGGAGGTTTGTTGGATTGTCCCTCCTTTGTAAATACATGAAATTACAACCCTATTTTGGATAAAAACTAAAATTTTATAGATTTGGTTAATTGAAAGGAATAAAAGCAACGTAGGATGCTTTTCTTCTTCTTTGGTTTCTTTGGTTTTAGAGAAAAACTGTTGCTTAAAAAAGAGAAAGAAAATTGTATAGATTGAAGAAACGTAAATATTTTGTTGAGATTTATTTGTAATCATCAATGGTACTTTCGCTTCTTCATCTGTAATATTCTTCTTTTATTATTTTGTACAACTTTATACTACTTTTGTAAAAAATATAATAAATTAATATTAAGAAGTTTATTATCCTGTGATCTATTTTATATCAAACTTGTATTATAATAAATTTGATTTAGCCGGGTGATTTTTAAAAAAAATTTGAAAATTTTCACATAAAATTAATTTGCCTAATCTCTTTATTTATTTTGGTATTTCTTATCTTTATATGTTGAAATAAGAAATTTATATTTGATTTGTGTGATTAATCCGAACAAATTAGGTCGGCAAGCTTCTCAATTATAAAACAAGAGTTATAATGTTTACAAAACCTGACCAGGTACATTTCAATTACCATTTCGAATTCAGAATGGAGCCACTACACACAAACGTTAGAGATCAGTTGTCTCACATGGATATATACACATCAAGAAAACCTATCAAATCTCTCTTCACATCGGTGGAGAGGGTGTAAAGGGCCATACCAGACTCTTCATCCTCTCCTTCCCAGCATTCCAAGCAGAAAAACAAGAAAATGCACTTCCATTTCAACCATCACCTGATTTCTCCCTCCCAAGTCCAAATCACATATCAGCTAGCTAGCTCCTCATCGCACACCACTCAACCAAATTATGATGTCACAACAAACCTCAATTGCTACCCCATCGGGAAAAAAAAACTAACACAGTAAACTTGAATGATGGATGTCATCTTAAATAATAAAGCATTCCCTTTCTCTGGAAAATAGAAACAAAAGAACAAGTAAAACTTTTTTCGCCAACCTATTATCCTATTGGCTATTAGTAGCAAGGCATGCCTGCATGAAGGCTACTTAATGTATTCCATAAACAAGCAAACCAGAAAAAGACGACCTTTGATGAAGACACACTATGACTGTACATTAGGATAAGAAGATAATGAACCAAAAAAAAAAAAAACACGACTTTCCAGTTTCCACCCTACAAAGTAGTAGCAAACAAATCAAACAACAAGAGCCACTCCAAAGTCCAAAGCTTTGCATAATAGGATCCCAAAGCGCACACACCTTCCCCCCATATATATATACGACTTTCCCCCACAACCGATTTGGGGAGGGAGCGGGAGAAGAAGAGAAGGAAATCAACAGAAACCTCTCTCTCTCCCGCAAGATAGAAAATAAAATAAAAAAGAAAAAAGATGGGGAACCAGAAGAGGGGGGAGACTTTAATAGAGCGGTTGAATGTTCGGGTGGTCGGAGCAGGGGAGAAGGTGGTGGTGCTGTCGCACGGATTCGGGACCGACCAGTCGGCATGGCAGCGGATACTGCCGTACCTGGTGAGAGACCACAAGGTGGTGCTCTACGACCTGGTCTGCGCTGGCAGCGTCAACCCGGACTACTTCGACTTCCGGCGGTACACCACCTTGGACGCCTTTGTTGACGACCTGCTCGACATCTTGGATGCCCTGCGGGTGGAGAGATGCGCCGCCCTCGTTGGACACTCCGTATCGGCCATGATCGGCGTCCTCGCTGCCATCCGCCGGCCGGCGCTCTTCGCCAAGCTCATCCTCATCGGCGCCTCCCCCAGGTCAAGTCTCTCTCAAATATTTCTCTTTTTTTTCAATTTATTTTTGAGGGGCACATTTATTTTTTAGAATAAAATGATTAATTAATTATTTAATTGATGGGGTTTAATATCGAAAGAGTGTCCCTTAATTTTTTTATACAAACAATTACGGAAATATTATACTATTCTTGTACGTATGTATTATAGCAATTCAATATCTAATTATTGCTTAGCGTTTTTTTTAATCATTTTTTTTGGTAATTCTATAAAGATTTCATTAACATGTATGATTTTATTTAATTTTTTTAAAAAAGATTTTGTGTACCTGTAGTGCATGTTTTGGTGCTTGTTAAAACTTTGGAACCGACCAAACCTAACTCCCAAATAGCCCTCCGTAGTCAAAATCAAGCACTGACCCAAACCAATCAATAAGCCCAAACCTAATCAAAATCGACCTAAACATTTTGGTCGGTTTAGTTCAATTTATATGCTAAACTAAAATTAATTATTACTTTTGTAATAAATAAAGCTATAATTTATCATAGTTACATTTAAAAATATTCTATCTATAGATAATATATAAAAAATATAACTTACATAAAACATATATATTAACGTTTTTAGATTTTTTTAAAAAAATTTCAGCCAATTCCTATCCGGTTCAATTCCAAACCAGTTTTTATGCACTTAAATTTTTACTGGATGTCTATTAAACCAAAGTTTAAGAAAAACCAAACCAAACCAAAAATTTCGTTTTGTTTATTCGGTACTAACCAAATTTTGCTACGCCCTATTGTTAACAAAAATCTGGTGTCTACGACGCTTTCTTGTGTACCGTACCTAGCGCCCACAAAATCAGGGCATTCAAAATATAATTTAAATGATACACAATTAATCAATAATTATTTTAGTTTTCTACCGAAATTACTCAAGTGAGTAATAACTACTTATATGGTACCTTTCAATCTAAGACCAAAGAGTTTTGCGCCAAACTTCCTCATTGTCTTAAAATTACAAGAAAAAATGTAAAATTTAGAGGTAAAAAATTTTCTTATATTTGGATGTCCGAAAATATAATTAAAAAAAATATTTTCAATCAAAGCAAGTTTATGTAAAAAATTTACAAAGTAACATTTTTATACAAAAATAAAATAAATTGAGAAAACATTTAAGAGACACATGAGAAAGAAATATTTTAATTTTATTTTATTTTCCTATTATCTAAATATATAAGAGAAATATTTAAAATTGAATAAAAATCTGCTACGTATCTAAGAAATCATCTCTCATTAATGATTATAATTTTAAAATTTTAATAATAAATAGATCCTATCACCAATAGATTTTTAGATGCTTATTGGGTCTTACACCAATTTGGTCGTAAAACCTTTCCGTAGAGATTTCTATGCTTTAAAATTTGTATGTCATTTTATTTCATTATTTTTTTATTTAATATGATTTATTTTTCATTTACCCTATTTCCATGCTGACCAAACATACCTTTAGGGAAGCAAACTTTAAGATACAGAATGGAATTTTCAGTTTCTCATAGAAATGTGTGGGCGTACATTGATATGTTTTATATACTAAGTGATGAAAGCAATCCATTGAAAACCCTAGCTTTGCTGACTGGCCAACGCAAGAAAAGACTAATCAGCTAAACTGGCAAAGCCTTTGAATTTGTGGCAAATGGATGATAACCAGGTTTCTTAATGACGGGGACTACCATGGCGGCTTCGAGCGGGGGGAGATTGAGAAAGTCTTCAGTGCAATGGAGGAGAATTACAAGGCCTGGGTGCACGGCTTTGCACCATTGGCCGTGGGGGCCGATGTGCCGACGGCGGTGAGGGAGTTCAGCCGCACCCTCTTCAATATGCGCCCGGACATCACCCTCTTTGTTTGTAGGGCAGTCTTCAACAGCGACCTACGCCCGGTGGTGGGCATGGTCCGTGTCCCATGCTGCATTATCCAAACTGCCCATGATGGCTCCGTGCCGGACTCGGTCGCAACCTACCTTCGAGACCACCTTGGTGCTGGCCTCACTCAAAACCATGTTGAGCGACTCCCCACAGAAGGCCACCTCCCCCACCTCTCTGCCCCTGCCCTCCTCGCCTCTGTCCTCCGCCGTGCCCTTGCCTGCTAGGATGCAATATGACAATCGCCGTGTAAATAACCCATCGGTTCCAATAACTCTGTCATGGAGTATTTGATGTGACTTTTAGCTTAGTTTTCTCTTTTGGAAAAAAAATATTACAACATACAAAATAAATGAAAAATTATAAAAAAAAAGACCGTTGAAGGAATGATGATCTCTGTCATACCTAACAATGAAATCTAATGTAATTTTAGTTCCAGCTTTTAACGGCCCCAAATGTTCATCTCTGAAAAAAGGTTGGCGTCATCTTCTAGCGTCGGTCAACTAGACGGTGAATAATCCACAGAAAGAAAGCAAATAAACAATCTTCGTACTGAAGTGCAACAAAAAGCGTAAACATACGGCGAAACAAAACAGATAATCAAACGATATTTTCATCACAGCAATGAACCGACTAGCAACTAAGTTTATAATGTAAAAAGTCCACGCGGGGGAATTTGCGTTGGATGCAAGTGAGATGACAGGACTGCGTCACCTTAAACATACGCTTTCAAATCTAAAAAGGTGAAGCCCTATAGAGCACCAAGCTTCGCCGCTTATCGTAAACAATGGAATACGGGTACCTACCACAGAAGATGGAATAGTTTGAATGACAATTTTCGTAAGGTTTCATACATTTTATATAAGAGAATGCTTTTGAAGACTCATGAGATCAGCAGAACTTATATCTTAGGTTGATTTGGGTTAAAGAATGAATCCTTCAACATTGATAACTGTGTCTACCCATAACGGCGCCAAAACTATAAGCAAAAGTGAAGCAAGAGCATAAAATTCGTAAATAGAAAAACTGGGCTTCCCTGTCAAGTTTTAGAAGGAATAAAAATCATTCCCAGGCTGGTGCAGCTAGAGCAAGCCGTGTCTGGAGGATAAGTATTGTTAGTTTGACTAGATCTTCCCATCTCTTCTTCATCATCTCTCTTATATAAAAGCGATCATTCTAGGTATCCAATATCCACACTATAGAATTCAATCCAAAAGACTCAAGACACCAGGCACTAATTTCCAAACCAAACAGAATAACAAGGACAACGCAGAAGGTAACAGAAGCATACCATGGAAGGCCTGATTCCCTATGTCCACTAGACCATCAAGAAGAACAGAGATGCCCCTAAATACAGAAGCCTTTCCTTTGGCTCAAGCCTTCGGGTTAGCTCTGTTATATGTGTTCAGCCACTAAATACTATTTGCAAAAAGAAAGTATGTAGTAAAAAAAAAAAAAAAACTCAGTTGTATTTATTGCGGTGAATGTGCGGCTTATTTGGTTCATATTACCAGAAGAAACAATAACCATATGCGTATTCAGTCCAAATTAAAGAACGTGACCTCGTGATGTATCCACCATTTAAGCAAAAAATGAGCGAACAGCATTCTGAATATTTCTAGAGACTGTTTAGCCCACAATGGCAACTTCGATAGGATTTCAGCTAAGTTCTATTTATTCTTCTTCTTTTTTTCTTTCGTTTTTAACAAGTTCGTTCTAATTTGATACAGCTTTCCAAGCACAGCAACAGACATCCATAAAGATAACATAAGCATCTAAAGCACTTATCTAATCAATGCAAAGGAGCCCGCTCTTCTAATACTTGATCCCAGCGCAACGCATTTCGATTCAAGGAAAAAGGTAAAGCAGCTACGTTCAATTGATCAAGAGTGCCAATTCATCTCCAAAATCAGAAAACTCCAATATTGATGATAATGATATAGTATTTTCTTATACACAAAGAAAGAAAGGTGGGACAGACCATGGTAGTAACGCCCCCATAAGGCAGCCAAACATCTCGCAACTTTTGTAAACTCCAAAAGTCTCGGAAAACGAAATCATCCCAAATCCAATCCCCCCCATCCCAAACCCCCAAAAATCACCCAGAGAAGGAAAAGTCCCTGGCGGAGGAATCAATCGTCGTCGTCGTCGCTCTTGGACTTGTGGTTGTCCTGCTCGATGGCGCGAGCGATAATAATGCCGGTGTTGACGAGGCGCCTGACGTTGTAGTTCTGGGCCATGTACACCCCCCACGCCGAACCC
This sequence comes from Piper longum, assembly GCA_032619315.1. NCBI lineage: Eukaryota > Viridiplantae > Streptophyta > Magnoliopsida > Piperales > Piperaceae > Piper > Piper longum. The sequence goes on from JAVDBV010047781.1 coordinate 20,088, forward strand.
AGCAGGAAGTCGAACCCGCTCTTCGTTACCTCCGATAGGAATTGGATCCCCCTCCTCTTTTCTCGGCAAAAGGCTTCCCAGTTGATTGATTAGGTCGGGTTTTGGGTTTGAACGAGAGAGAAACCAAAACCAATTACTATCGGCCTGCTAGTCGGTCCTTCTTGGGGACCAAGATAACGATGCCGACACGGCTGAAGACTAGTTAGCAAATTACGAGAGTTCCGGCCGCCATCCCAAGATTTCTTTCGTGGTCAGGGCTAAACCTATTCCGCATAATTTAAAAAAAAAGGTAGTTTAATCAGGTCATCGGTGAAATGGTGCCTTCCAAGCAAAATTGATAAAAATATATGTGTGTGCGAGAAGTTTTACCTTTCCAACTATGAAGAAATAAATCCCATAAAATTCAAACAACTATCAAGGACTCCAATCTCATTGATGAATTGATCTTTGAGGCATGATAATGTACTTTATTTTCCGAAAGTTTATTTATAAATAATAAAAAAAGTTTCAACGACTAATCGATGTTTATTAGTGCAATTACTTATTAGAACCGTGATCACGTTCTAAATATTTCAATGTTCTTATCATCTCAAATCGCGCGCCAAACCAAACATGGCCTTTTAAGTATAATACTGCTGAAATGTCTTTCACATAAATATTACAAATCAGCAAATGTTTTATCCAACGAGCCCATGATTCGAATTCACCCTCGCCAGACTACTCAATTATATGTATGTCCGTCAAAAGAATCTGTAGCTACACAGACACCAAATCTGAACGAGCTACATTCGGGTGCAAAATTATAACAACACTCTGTTAGTTTCCATACAATACAGTTCATTTAAAATGTTATTTCCCAGTTGTAATCCTCCGTAGAGTTGGTGATAAAAACAATACGAGTAATGCCCATTCATACCTGCGGAAGAATCTCAACAAACAGACTCAGAAGTTCCTTCTGAAAGCGCCTTTGCAACCTAGTTTGTAGCCACCATACGAAATGGCATTTTCCACACGGTCAGACATATACGGGAACAGATATCCGTTCTTCCAAGATACTGCCCATCCTCAATTCTATGAGCACCAGAATGCCTTTTTTGTTGATTGCATCTCATGCAAAGCCCCTCCCCTTAGCAACTACATATTTGTGTTGGTGCCAAAAGACTGCACAATGCCACTCACTCTCTGCGCAAATGTTGTGGAAGTAATTTTCTTTCCTGGTACGTGAAACGGATTTGAAACCGCATCAACATAGGCAGCATGAAATCTCCTGAAGAACTGAGCAGATTCCAAGACCACATTAAACACAAAGTCAGAAGATCTGATAATGTAGGAACAGCTAAACGTTAATGGAAGCCACTAATTAAATAAAGCCACAACTCACATTTCTCACATCTGCGTCTTTGACATCAAGATCAGTAGTAACCATTATAAATTTAACCTTGGTGTTTGTTAAATACCCATATCTGTATGGCAGTGACCCACTTTAGTAACAGGGAGAAGAAACTACCACACTAAAGTTTTGATAGAAACATGAGGATATCCTTACACTTTGTAGTTCTCTGTTGGGTAAAGAAGGCCGAGGAATGTCTCATTCAATGCAAGTCCAGTTTTCTTTGGGTTGCTTACTGTACACATTAAATTGTTTAGAACAGATCAATCAATACCATAATAGTTAAGTTGAGAAAAATCTTTGTCTTTTGAAAGATATGAACACTGTCATAAAAGGAGTAAGACTCAAAACAAAAAAAGACAAAATAATGACCCAAAGAAAGAGAGGTGAAATTCTAATCACTGTCATGAAAGGAGTAAGAGTAAAAAAAAAAAAAGACAAAATAATGATCCAAAGAAAGAGAGGTGAAATTCTAATCTGCCAAACCCAGCATAATTCAGTGCAAAAATATGCATAAGTTAGATTGATTGACCTCGTTCATCAATTACATCTAATGAGCAATGAACGATGTAATGAAGCTTGAGGGCATCATCACCATCTGTAAAGCTCTGCAGGTATAAAGGGTTGTTCTGAAGCAATCCAAGAAAACAGAAGCCACCACTAATATGAGTAGAAGTAGTTGAACAAAATAAAACAATTCAAATAATAAAACTACCATCCTTACCTGGTGACCCACAACGGCTACACACACAATCATCTCTCTGCAGTTGATTTCCTTCTATTCATTATCATCATTAAAAAAAAAATCGATGAATATTGAGTGCCATCCAAAACTTAAGTAGCTTACGGGTTATAAGCAAGGAACTCAATATGCAACATAAACTTTTAAAGAACAACCCAACACATTTAATGGTAATAAAAAAAAGTAAAGACGACTATCAATCAAAATCATTAAGTCCAGCGAGGCAGTGAGTAATTATCAACTTTAATTGGAAAAAAATAAAACAAAATTAAATCTCCCCAGCATCAGCATGAGAGCGAATTTAATGCAACTTAGCAGATCATTCCCATAAAGTGCCTCACCTTTTGTACATTAAACAGCTGAGTATGATGACCAATATACAAACATCCGCCTCACCTTTTGTATAATAAACATCTGAATATGGAGGTTAGTAATGCAATTGACTTGTACACGTACTTATAGGAACCCGTCAATCACTAGAAAAAAAAAACCCCATTTTTTTTTACCACGCATTTAACTAGATGATAGTCCAAAACAAAAACAAACCGGAGAACAAACTAAGAAAAAAATTCGCACAAGAGAATATTATACGAGAAGGAAGTTTCCTTTTTTTTTACCAACAAATTCCAAAAGAAAAAATAAGTTGTAATGTTGACCAAAGCAAAAAAAAAGTTGCTTGGATCAGAGTAAGGAAAAATAGAGAAAACAGTAGGTCTGCCACCAGCCATCGGCAATAGGAACGAAAAGGAGAGTTGGGAAGTACGAACCTTGCCGGAGGAGATAAAAGCAGACGAGCGCAGACGGGGACGGCGAAAGGGGAGAAGATGGGAGGAGGAGGGGGATGTTTTATAAAAGAATGAAAGATCTGGCCTTTATTGACGAAAATGCCCTTCACAAACAATAAGAAAGAACAATTAAGGGCAGGAAAAGCCAGCAAGTAGCTTTCGGAGGGGTCACGGCTCTGAATTCTAATGGCGACCTGCTCCGTCTTCGACTTGGCCGTCATCCGGGCCGACTTCGAGAACGCTGGCATCGGCACCCACTTCATCCCCATCATCTGGAAGTATGCTACTCTTTTTTTTTGTGATTTTTATCTCAATTGGATTATATATATATATATATATATATATATATATATATATATTTATTTTGCTTGAATTTTGGTTTGTTGTGTCGATGGTGAGGATAAATTTGATTGATGGTTGTTATGACGTGAAAAAAAGGTACGTTCTTCAGAACCCAGATGCACAAGCTCATGAAGTGCCTTCCTTGCCGTCTGCGGCATATCCCCTCCTACGTTCCAAGTTCCGGTCGGTGACTTCGTCGGTCGATTCCGTTGCCGACTCTGCAGACCGGGTCACCACCAAGCTCCTCATTAAGTTGCAGGTGATTTTTTTTTCTTTTTTTCTGGATTCTAAACTAAGTTCGTCATACTTTGTATGGCATTCCTTATCCTTGCTTTTGTGGGGATCAGAAGACACTGCTACCTCTCAGTATGGATATGGATAGTGTGGTATGGAGTCGTGAATTGGAAAATAATCGTCTTCTGTTTTACTTGGATCCACAGTTTAAGTTGGTCAGTATGTCTCGGCGTTATTGCTGTTTCAAGTTTCAGTCCTCTCCCATGTTATGTAAGATGAATCGATAACACCGTGTCATGAAAGATTACCAGCTATTATTGGGTATTTTAAGATTGGTAGAATATCAGAGCTCACACATGTCTAAATAAAGCTTTTGTTCTTGTTGGATTTTGTGCGCTTTGGGCCATCACAAGTTTCGCCCAGGTTTCATACGTTAAGCAAATGCTATGTCTGAAGCATTTTTTTTTTAATTTGAAACGTGAATTGGTGTATCTTTCTATCGATATTTTATGCAGAGTGGTAGTTTTGTAGAAGCAGTAATTATGAGATATGACACCCGTCTGGGAAAATATGCTGGAAAACCTCGGCCAGGTGGTCCTAGATCTACTCTCTGTTTATCATCTCAGGTGTGAATTATTGATCGTTAGTGGTAAAACAATCATATTTTCTTTGGTTGTCAGTTATTGTTGTCTCAATGCAAATTTATGATTTCTTCAATTGGTTACCGATAACTTATCATTTCTTGCCCATTAGGTTGGCTGCAAAATGGGCTGCAAGTTCTGTGCCACTGGGAGCATGGGCTTTAAGAGTAACTTGACGTCGGGAGAAATAGTTGAGCAATTAGTGCATGCATCTCGTTTCTCTCCAATACGCAACATCGTCTTCATGGTATTCCATTCTTTTGAGTTGTTTTTGCTAATCTTTTGTTAGGTCCTGACTGTCATCTCATGTGTGACTGTGGATTTCACATATAACTGATCATTTACAGAATAAAATTTTTTAAGATTCAATATCTGTCGCTTATGAAATGGATATACAGTTTCTGCAGTGTGGGTTAAATTATCTCTTCTTGGCTTAGGCACTCTTTACTATATTAACAAAGTAATTAGCGTAATGTGCCCGGCAAGTATAAAATGTGTTGTTGCACGTCTAACTCTTGAAGGTGTTAATATTAATTCATTATGACGTCTACTCTTTGAAAATAGGTGCTTTGAAAAATTATTGTTCTGACGTTCTGAACAGAAACAAGACAAAATCAGAGAGTACACTTTGTCATGAATCTCCATAGAATAGTTAGGAGTTTTCGGCATGTCTTTTGCGCATTGCGCGGCTCGCATTGTAGCCATATACCATATTGGCACGCATTGAGCTAATTTGGCCTGTTTATCATGTTCAAAATTCAGGGAATGGGAGAACCATTGAACAACTACCCAGCAGTAGTTGAGGCTATCAGGGTCATGATAGGATCTCCATTTCGCCTATCACCTAAAAGAATCACTGTCTCTACCGTAAGTATTCCAACCTCAAATTCCCATCTTTGGATCCTGTTGCTTTCTTTTTTAACACAATCAATCCATTGATAATCTGCTTCATCAGCGTCAATGTAACTATGAATTGATGAATTTTGATGTTGTCATGAAGTTTCCTATAGAAATTTATTTCCCTCTTCCATTTGTTGATCTGCAGCAGTAAGAAAGTTATACATCAAGTGTGTTTGTTTCGTGTTATTTAGCAGAGTGAATCTATGATATTCTGTCTGTGATTATTCTGTTGCTTATATAAAGCTACTAGTTCCACAATTTTTTTGCCTAGTTTTGTGAAGTACCTTCTAGATTTTTAACTATTTTTAGCCAGGGTGCTTGAATATGGTAGTATGTGTGGTACTTGTGCCAAGAGCTTCTTTATTTCTTGGAATTTTGTATTATATTAATTCATGAATATTCCTTTTTAATATTTTGCAGGTAGGAATAATTTTTGCCATAAAAAAGTTGTGTAACGATCTTCCAAATGTGAACCTAGCCATCTCATTACATGCACCCGATCAAGAAATCCGTTGCCAGCTAATGCCAGCAGCACGAGCTTTCCCCCTAGAGAAGTTAATGGAAGCATTACATGCCTATCAAAAAGTTGGGTGAGTTTTATAAATTGTTTTTGAGCAACATAATAAGCTTCACTTTCATAGATTTAATTAATTGCCTTTCTTTTGGCTGGGTCTCTTATATTCTAATGTTCTTTGTTAGGGCTATCGGTGATCTGTTAGCTCAAGCTATTGTCTTAACTCTTAATTCTTAAGCATTGGTATCTCCTCAATGGTCGCTTAATGACAACAACAAAGTGTATATGATTGTTGAATTGTCAAAATGATTGTAATGGAGCATTAATTCACATGAGGAAAATAGCTTTTTTAGTGGGAAGGATAATAAATAATTTTGGTTTGGTGTAGTATTTTAATTCCACAATTATCTCATAGCCTTTTCAATATCTTAATGGGGTATATGAAGATGATGATGCTCAAGCTTCATTGCATTTCACCTTAGGATTGCAACAAGAAGAGCATCTGACATTAAAATTTGTTTCTTTGTTTCTGCATGGAGTTCTTATCCTCTTATTAAATGTGAAAGCAATCAAATTCGGGGATACAAACTTCATGCCACTGACCCAGCATGGCTGGGATAAAGTGTTGGTGATGATGACAATGTTGATTATTTATTCTCATTACTACATCCATTTTGTTATGGGTGTTCTTCTATTTCTCTGTAGTTTTTATTCCACTATGACTTGACCAATATACATCTTTCAGGCAGCAGAAAATATTGATCGAGTACATTATGCTTGATGGAATTAATGATGAAGAGAAACACGCTCACCAGCTGGGAGAACTGCTGGCATCGCTGGAAGTGGTGAGATACTCTAACTAAGATATCCTACTGTTTCCTTCTCCCATTTTGAGATTATAAATTATAATTGATATAATTGAAAATGAACTGACTCTTTGCTGAATAGCCCATTGGGAAAGGTGGATTGTGTTTTCTATGACTGATTATGTAGATACTTGTTATTAGTTACAGCAGCCACTATTGTTATGCTAAATTATGTGCTTGTATTGAATAAGTTAACCTTGAATATTTGATCTGTTTCCTATAATATTGCTGAATTACGTTTTCTTTCAGTTCTTTTTGAGGCTCCTGTTTTACTCTGTTATTCAATTTATTTTATCCTCTATGTGATGGATAAACCAATTTGTTGTCAAGATGTCTTATATTGATGTGATATAGCTTGTTGGTAAAGCAGGTGGTGAACTTGATCCCCTTTAATCCTATTGGCACTTTGAGCCAATATAGGACTAGCACGGAAGAGGCTGTTGTGAAGTTTCAGAAGGTTCTTAGAGGTAACTTTAACATCAGAACTACTGTTCGTAAACAGATGGGCCAAGACATCAGTGGAGCTTGTGGCCAGTTAGTAGTTAATCTTTCAGAAAGAATGGCAAAAATGACTTCAAGTGTTGTAACTGATATAGAGGATCTTCACATTTGACGATTTTAAAGGCAGCTAGGATCCCGACAGATACCCAGGCTGAGAGGTACTAACGAAAAGTTAGTCTCTTCCCAACAAATGACGGTTAAGGGAAAAATTGTTTGTGGCTGGGTTGCACTCTCCTTGCTCATTTCCATGCTCTATGCACTTCAACCTTATCATTATTATTTAACTAACAATGAGGAAGTAATATGTTATTTGATCCCATCGGTGGCTTCTGCAAGATTCAGGATTTGTTGAACGACTTCTGTAGGGAAAATTGATTTACCAATCATCCATATGTTGCACCCTTCCCATGACTCTGAAGCGACTATGAAGTTCATTATGGGCTTTTTCAGAGGAAGACGGAGTAACGAGTGTAATGAGTGGATTAAGATTTATGACATTTGGTGATTAGCGTGAAGAAACTTTTTGGGACAAAGTTGTTTAGTTGAATTGAGCTTCTTTGTGACTAATCTTTTGTCACCGAAAGACCCCTGTTCTTTTAGCGAATGACAATCTGATGCAGCCCTTTGTCAAGTGATTATGAATAAGCTTCTTGGTCTCTTATATATATATATATATATATGAGCCTTTGGTTTTCATTAACACTAGTTAAAGTTCCCGTACAATGTGCAGACATGTATAAATTGATTTATTAAAAAAATATTAAAATATTTTTTTATTAAATATTTTTAAGAAGAGTACAAATTAGTTTTTATTAGTTATATATTTTGAAATCTAATATATATGAAGAAAATATTATTTGTTAGAAAAATTAATTTTGGGATTTAATGGACTCAATATTTGTTTGAATTTTAGTTATTATTAGTTAGAAGATTTATCGTTATTTTTTTAGATTGATTATTTATTAAAAGTTAATTTTGTAACTTTAAATCTTAATTTTATTTCTAGTTAGAAAAACCTTTGTTGTTATTTTTTGAGATAATTTATTGGTTGAAAGTTTGCAGTTAAAAGTGATGCAAAAAACCTTCTCTACTTAAAAAAAACGACAACGTAGATTTGCTGCAGGCAAATTTAGATTGGGAATGCTTTTTTTTTTTAAGAACAAAACAAAAGGCTAATGAGAATGCACAATGCCTTCATTTTAACAGTTTCTTTATATGATGCCAAGAAATCGCTTCTTAGTGAGGCCTGCACAGCGCCTTCATTTTAACCATGTGATATCCCCTCTTTCATGGACACCATATGCTTGTTTTGTGCCCCAGATGGATGCATCGAGAGGCAAGTGAGAGGTGTTTGGATAAAAACAAGTGCATTTAATCTATCTATAGAAAAAAAAAAAGAACGCTTTGAGATTGTTAGAAACAGAAGCATTTGATGTCTTCTTGGTAATTGGTATTACTCTTCCTTACTTATTCAACCAGATGGTCAAATTGGTGGCTAGTTTCATTCAAATTCAATAGTATATTTGACAGAGATAAGGTTTGATGGAAGTCATTCCTGTTCTGAACGAATTGAGAGGAGCTGTACCCAGATACCATGGTTGGGAGGTAATTAGCTACCAATTCTTGCTTTTAAGATTTGTTTCGGTATGAACTTGAAATATTTTTTTCCCGGAGGTTGTGTGAGCTAGTGATCCTGATTATAGTTATATTTAATGTCTCAATATATATAGTTATAATTAAATTAGGAATCCTATATATATAATTTTTGTCGTTATAATAATCAACAGTCATTATAAGAAACATAATTTATAATTATAATTAAAATATAAATCTTACATATACAATCTCAAACATTATAATAATTTAAGGTTAAGATTACTTTTCCATTAAAAATTAATAAATTCAAAAAAAATTAAAATCATAGACTCACCACTTGGAAGAAAACTATCTTCTTTTGTATTATTAAATAATTAAATTGATAGATAAATAAATAAATAAATAAATACTTCTATGTAAAACCCAATTCTGTAAAAAATGCACCCATATAGCAATCTTCCCTCATATGTGGACCAGGAGAACGGAGTAACATGGCGATGAAGTTTTGAACCGGAAGAAAGATTAGCAATCAGATAGAAGAAAACAATAAAGTACTGAGAAAGAAGATAATTGGAGAGAGACGGGGAAAATGTGGAAAACATTTTGTAGAATTGGGAAGAAATACCGGTGAAGGAAGAAGTATAAGAGAGGAGAAGTTTGACCAAGGCATCAAGCCTGGCTAAATCAATGCCGTCATTTAAATAATGCGGCCAATACTGGAAGGAGGGAAAATACGAGAAACCGGTTAACTTTTTCCTTTGTTTTTCTTTTTCCCAAGCAACCCATAGATTATCCTACAATCTTCCTTCTAGAAGAGACCAGAAACTTGTCCTTAGTAAGAAGCGAAAGCAGATCATGTGCAACCAGACATCTTCCAGGATATTAGTTGATCAATCACATCAACATTTTTGGACGAATTATTAGGAAGCTTCCCAACTAATGAAGAACACGAAAGTAGCTAAATCAATTTTACTGCATAAGAGACTCAAAATGCCATTAGCTCACATTCATGCTCAGTAACATCAACATGAAATTATTCTTGATTGGATATATTTAAGTCTAACCTTGAGGCATTGAGCAATAAAGCTGGTTACCACACAAGTACCGTAAGAAACCTCTAATCGTTTCATGGGTAAATAGAATACTTAGTAACGTCCCAACCATCATACGCTCAAATTATAATAAATATATGAGCCGTATTTGCAGCCCATTGCTGTTGGCCCTGTTCAAAAACAGTACAGAGCAGACAAGCATTGGTTGAACTAACTTGTTCGGCAACTAATGGAAACAATTGATATTAAATATAAAACAATAAAATGTATCAAAGCCAATTTAAGAAAATGTATATACTTCAGAACACCGACTAGTATATAATACATACGACACAAAAACTTACAATGGTTTGTCACATATATGGACAAAAGTTTTAAATTTCTCTCTTAATAATTTTTCTTATCCCTAACATTTTCTATTTTCCACTCAATCTCTCACCAACTTCTACAAAATGTCATTTTCTTTTAAAAATTTTAAAACATTTTTCATGTCCGGGAACGAAGCTCTACTGTGTTTTTCATCGCGAACAGTTCACCTCTACTCATGCCGGTGCTCCCCAGCCCTTGGTTGCCTCAGCATATCGATCAGCTCCGCTGCCTGCAAAATAAAAAGTGCTAACTAAATACAACTGATTTTTCTTTATTTGGTTGGTTGGTTTGTTGGTATATTAGTAAAATGATTAAGCACTAATCGTAATTTAAATTCATATTAATTAATAGATTGAAAGTTTTGAGAGATATATTTTTTATCACTGCCCGGTCTCGTTAGGGGCCTACATGATCTAAGAACGAGTAATAATTGGATAAAGAACAACCGAAATTTCCAACGGCGGATAACCGTAAACCGCCAAATGTCGCCTGAAAATTCTACAGGAGAGAGACGGTTGACCAGACCTTTTTCCGGGCGCGGGTCGTGCCGGACTGCGAGAGGGCGACGAGCGGCGGCAAGGCCCCTTCGCGGGCGACGGCGGCGCGGCAGACGGCGGAGTCGTCGCAGAGCAATTGGAGGACGGCGGCGGCGACCTCCTTCTGCCGATGGCTGCCTGCCTCCACCAGCTCCACCAGTACCGGGATGCCGCCCTCCTCCAACAGCGCCGCCCGCCCCTCCGGCAGCGCAGCCAGCACGTTCGCCACGTACGCCGCCTTGTCCACCATGCCCGACTCCGGGTCCGCCATCAGCTCCACCAGCGGCTTCATCGCTCCAGCCCTCACCGCCGCCGCCTTGTTCTCCTTGTCCGTCGAGCACAGCGTATACAGCGCCGTCGCCGCGTCCTTCTTCCCCCTCGACCTGCGACAACAACTATAATCAATCCAAACTTTTCAAATTTTTAATTTCTTTTTTTTTTAAAAAAAAACGTCAGATTGAATTCGATTAATCGGAATAGTCAGAGACTTGATCAAACTGGCGGGTTTAGTGATCCTGCTTACCCTCCGGTCTCGAGGAGGTCGACAAGGGCGGGGATGGCGCCGGAGCGGCCGATGGGGCCTTTGTGGTGATCAACCTGGGCTAGGCGGAGGAGGGCACAGGCGGCGTTTTCGCGGGTTGTAGAGGTTCCGGTGCGCAGGGCCCAGACCAGCGGCTTGGCGGCGCCGGCGCGGGCGATGAGGTCCTTGTTCTCGTCGCATAACGACAGGTTGAGCAAGGCGGTGACTCCGTACTCTTGCAGCTGCAGATCGGACGAGGAGACGAGAGCCACGAGCGGCAGCACCGCGCCGGCGCGGGCGATTCGCAGGCGGTTCTCCGACTGGTTCTTGGCGAGCAGCCGGAGCTCGAGCGCAGCCTGCCGCTGCGCCTCCAACGAGCAGCTACTGCCGTCAAGGTCCGAAACAAGCTGACGGATCAGGTCGTCGAGAGAGCTGGGAGATTGTTCGGCGCCGTTGCAAGCGTTTCCGTTGGAGGCAGCGCAGGCGAGGAGGCTGCGGGGGTGGGATGAGGCGGGGAGGAACTCACCGGAGCGATCGCTGTTGCATTCACTAAAGGCGGAGGAGGTGGAGTCGTCGGAGGAGTTCCGCCCCATGTGGCCGATATTAGGTCCGGTGTGACGGCTGTGGTGATCGGCGCCGTGGTGGCCACCAGGAAAGGGAGGGGCTGTATCTTTTGTTTTGTCAGTTTTGCTTTGGGGAGGATGGAAAGCCACGTGCGGAAGTGGGGCCTTGCCGTGCGTTCGTGCCAAGTTTTTTTTTCCTTTTTTTTTTGAAGTTCATGCTCATTTCACGCGTGCGAAGCCGGATTCGCTTTCTTCCGGGAAAAAGCGAATCCTACTTCCAAGTCTTCATTAGTCCTCACTAATAATCATGGTTTATTTATTGTGTCAGTAGTTAGCTTAGTTGCTGCTTTGTCGAGCGATTAGTGTCTGCTACTGTTTGTTTTTCCTTCGACGACCTCTAGCCCATGTTCCATCACTGTTCGACGACTTCGCATGTATTCGTCATTTAAAAATCTTATTAATTGCGTAAATCTTTTTTTTTTAGCTGTTCAAATGCGAGGTATTTGCTTACATATGAATGTTGGTCAGAAACCTACACCCCCAATCATTAGTCAATTAGCAATTGGGCATTTTTAACATTTCCAATTATTCTTCGGTAATTATGAACTTCTAACAACGGCGGCTGCCGTATGGGACTTACCGATACGTATTGGGACATTCAAAAATAATATGAACCCTTTGCCCCTTTGATCGGATGATAATAACCACACTCATGTTGTTCCCATTGACTTATAAGTTTTAGTTAAAAAATTACATAGAAAACCAAGGCAAACATGTATTGTTGAGATCATCACATCAAGCTCCTATCAATATCCACTGTTTTTTCACTTTGAATTGCAAGAAATCAAATCAAGGATCAAGTAAAGATGAATTATTCAAACGGTCTGCTTCAATACGCAATAGCGGGGAAGTCAAGCAAATAGGTAATTCACGACGAGCCTGATAGATAGGTGAGATTTGGTCTAAGGTTACCAACTCGGCCATTTCACCTAATTAATAATCGACTGGTACAAAAGTTTTAAATTCCATTAAAAAAAGCACCTCCTTTGGGTGCCTTGCGGTGGTTTGTTACGTACGCGGAGCAAACCTTAGCTATCCAATAGTGAAAACTGACGTACTTAATATATATGGTCTTGATGATTATTAATCATTTCTTAAATTTTTAAGTTAAAAAAAAACTGGCCAAGTTAGTATTAAAAAAAAAAAACTGGCCAAGTAAGTAAAATTATCCATAGTATTAAAATCATTCGATGTAAATACAACAATTACTAAATGATTTGAGAGTTGGGTGCGACAGCAATCCACTGCAGGCACCTAAACTTCCCATAAACCTAGATTTTATTGAACTAGCTAGCAGAAATATAAGCATAGTATATATGCTTTCGTCAATTTTATAAATATCTAGTTGGTAGTTAAGGACTTTTGATATGCTGATGATAATATTATATAGATATTCACCTCACGTCTATTAAAATGAGGCTAAATCTTAAATCATTAAAATAATAAATTTATAAATTATAGCACATTTCGACATGCATGCTTATCTTTTGTCACAACTACTAGACCATTAATTATGCCACATGACTTAATTATTTAATTTTGTATAAATGTCGTGTACGATATATTTTAATTTTATAAATAAACTCCAAATTGAATAAGAAGATAATAAAATCAAATTTTTAGAGATGAACTCTAATTAAATGAAAATAGTTATAACAATTTAATATATATTTTATTGAGATTGCTTAATATCAACAACTTATATAGCGTCATGTCAACGACATGTAAATGTAGTCGTTCGTTCTTTTATTAATAAGAGTAAATATATTATTATATTGTACTGTATAAAATATACAACCTATTAGTTCTCCATCCACATGAAAAATAATTTGTACAGCCAATAATTATTGTAAGACCCAACAAGCAACTAAAGAAATATATAGAAAAAGTGTAAAAATCTGTTAGTCACTTGGTCTTACAATCTGCATCTAAAAATGCATTGATAATATGATCTATTTATTATTAAAATTTAAAATTACTATAATAGATATTTGATAAGGTATAAATTTTTAACTGGCTGTAGGACTTTATAATAGATTTTTATTATTTTTATACCCACTTATTCATGAAATAACAAAACTGCCACAATAATATTAAATGAGTTACTGGTTTGGTTAAAGCTGATAAGGCCTTACACCCGTATTAGTTGTAGGAGCTAGTCATATTAGCCGGAAGGCCTTAAAATAGGTTATCATTGGTCCACTTATACATAGGTTGTGCTTGTAAGCATAATCAATGAACTACTTTTATTTGGAGACCTAGCCCACAAGTTCTAGGTGGGCATTATAAAAGCTTAGAGTGAGATTTGTTTAAAAACCACCCCAAAAAAAAAAAACTAAACGACTGGTTTATTTTTTGTCTTTCTAGGATGCTAGCAAGTAACAAGTTAAAAAAGGGGGGGTGGAGGGTGGGGGGAGGGGGAGTGGAAAGAAATTAAAGGTTAGAATCATTAGATTAATAATAAAGGGCCTTCGGGTTTGAGCTACTATGTACTAATTAAGAAGATAGTATACAGACATTTCCCATTTCTTCATGCCCATCAATGTAAAATGCTATAAAACTCCATTTACACCATTACCAGTGAAATATATAGAACTAATTAACTAGATATATACATCGTAGTATGCATGTATATACTAGTCTGGTTTACAGTCAAGTGAAATTTAAATGAACTAAACACAACAATAAATTAAAGCTAAACCTACATACTCGAAGTACAAGTATGATATTGCATCGTATAAACTCGTACTACAAGAAACCGCAATGATATCTACCCAAGTCTCAATTATAAAAGTTTCTACAATAGATTAATGGCCAGGGCCTTTCTTGCTAGGTCCAGATGCTAGCTTACAGGCCAAGCCCTGGATGATGCCGGCAGTACTATTACCGCCATAGCCACCTGCATCCACATTGAGAAGAACTTGGCCTGACCCCGCGGAGCCATCGGCTACCGCCGGTGGCAATGGCCTGGACTGCACTTGAGGGGAGCTAGCTACCAATGCCGTTACAAAAATCACTACCACTAACAACGTGGAGAAACTTGCCATTGAAACTGAGAAGCTCCTGATCTTGATCATGATGCACATCCCAATATCTCTCACGAGCTTATTCTTGATTGAGGAATCAAGTGTTACCATGTCCAAGCTAAAGCAGGGCCAGTTCTGATATATATAGAAGCAGATGATCATATGTAGTTAACCTGTCGGCGAAAGGCTTCCACGAACGGTTGGTTTCATACCACTGATGAAGGATGCCGGTGGGAATTAAGCAATGGCTTGCGCGCTTTCACATCATCCACGTACTTGCACCCTTCTTTTTTTCTCCTTGTTGTAACAGACAACTCTGATCTACCCAGTAATGTAAGAGTTTCATGATGGTCATTTGACTAATTTGGAGGTGTGGGGCGTGAGTTTTGTTTTGCTGCACAATTTTCTGCTTTTCCTGCACATGAAACCAAAAGGTTTGGTGCTCATCTTGTCTGTCTCTGCTGAGAAAACCAGATGTTTCACGCGGCCTGCTTTGACGTTGAAATTTGGAAGCTGGAAGTTTGAACAAGTTGAACTTTCACCATATATACTTTTTCTTATTTGCTTTTATTTTCTTTGTGAAATCACGTACATATACTTTGATCTATTAAATTTGTACCCTCCTTTTGAAACTGTCAGCATCTTTTGTAAGAAAGTACTCGTTTGGGCATTACTTGATAATGCCAATGTTGACTCCTGCAATTCTTTTTGTTCCCGATGTCAACGGCAAAGCAGAGGTGTGTAAGATCCTTATAAGTTGTATGTAATAATAGTTCAAAATTTTCAACGACTACCTTACTATAATTATTCCAACTGGATCATCAATGTCAACAAGACGATTAGTAAGTTTGCATTTCCTTGCCAAAATATTATGCACTGCAAATTTGTTTAAGGTTTGTTGGGTTGACATTAAAATCGTGTAAATGAAAATAAAATTTCATATGAAATGAAAATACAAGAAAATAAAATGACATAAAATTTTTTTAAAAAATTCTTATATTTTAGGATAGTAAAAAAAATAAAATATTAATTCTTCTGTGCATGTGCATGTTCACTTGTCTTTCAAAATTCTCGTTAATTTCTTTTATTTTTTATAAGATAATGTTATTTTGTAAAAAAATTTCGTAAATTTACTTTAACTATAATTTAAAAAAAATTTGGTCAAATTTTAAAACATCCAAAAATAAAAATATTTATAACCTCTAAATTTTAAAATTTTTTAATATAATTTTAACACAGCCAGATAAATGCCCGTTTTTTACTCATCTAAGCTCCTAATTAATTCAAGGTTTCAATTAAGTCGTCGTGTAAGCTCCATATATGGTACAAATTTCTCGTCAAGTTGTCGTTATAATCAGCACCGACATCGGGTGTTCAACTCATATTGCTAAGGTTCGTCATAGGCTCATGTGTCGCCGTGTCGGCAACATGCTTTGGATAACATTAGTACTATATATTTTTGGTCGTTTTTAATTCAAACAAATCGATAGCAAAATGAATACCTCATTTGCAGATACGGAATCAACATGCAAGGTCGAAACAAATCATTCTACAAAATCAATATGCAATTCCTATTATAAGCTTCTAGCATTGCTTAACTTTTAGAGCAAACTTTTTAGTAGTTACTACTTAAAACTAAGAGGTATTGTCTATCCTTTGTTTAGACATTTTGGCTACACGATCACTATGTATACTTCTTTATTTAATTCTTTGAAACGGAGTTATTTTTGTTAAGAAAAATCTTTAAAGTTAGAGATTAATAACAATGAACACAAGATATAGGAAAATAATATAAGAAAAATAAGATAAAAGTAAAACTAAAAGAATAAAGATTTAATGTAGAAAACTCTCATTCAATCGAGATTCAAAAACTATGGGATAATAACGAATAAATCACTACTTCAACCAAGGTTTATAATTATCAAGCATATAGAGATATACAAAAAAATTACTCATCTAACCTATACAATTGAGATTATAAGATTTCTCTATCTTAATACTCTGTATAAGATTAAACTAGTGTATAATATTGATCCCTCTTCTTATCTCTATATTTCTTTTTTATTTCTCTCTTTCTTCTCTTACATATTATCTTTGCTTGTCTTTTTTTAAATGAACCAAATAAGTTTATATTTATAAGAATAGTTTGAGGTCTTTCATCTTCTATAGAAGAACAAACAATCACCTCTGTCTGGTATCCCATAATTCTTTTTAGTATTTCAAGTGTGACAATGAGTGACACATCATTAATATTCATAATTATAAATATTAACAATCTCCCACTTGGAGTTCGATTGCAACACACCAGTCCTGGTTCTTCTTCCATTTGTTCATCGCATAAGTCCTTCACCTCCATGTTAATAAAAGTTCACCAAAGTTGAGCACAAACTCAACTTTTATCCCTCCACCGGTTTGGTCAATATGTCCATCAGATTCTTTTTTCCGCCATTCTTTTCCAACTTCAATTTACCTTCTTCTAAAAAAGATCTAATAAAATGATACCTCAACTGAATATGTTTGGTTCTAAAATGAAATGTTGAGTTCTTAGTTAAATGATTACACTTTGACTATCACTAAACAACCTGCAATCAACCCCATTAAAACCTAACTCATTCATTAAAATTCCAATCCAAATATACTCCTTCCTAGCTTCTGTATCAGCCACGTATTCAGTTTTAGTTGAAAATCGAGCAACTATCTTTTGTAATTTAGAAACCCAGCTCATCGCAGTTCCACCAATTGTAAAGATATATCCTGATATACTCCTGTCATTATCTTTATTTCCAACATGGTCCGAGTTTACATAACCTTGCACATTAATATTATCACCCCCAAAATATAAACAAAAATTAGAAGTTCCTTTCCCTGAAAATCTATTTTATTGCCTTCCAGTGTTCTTTTCCCGGGTTCTTTATGAATTTGATCACTACTCTCACTGCATGTGCAATATCTGGTCGTGTACTCACCATAGCATACATAAGACTTCCAAAGTAGTAGTCACCGGCTTCGATTCATTCATGTTAAATCTCTCAAGTAATTTCTTCACATACCCTTCTTGAGATAACCACAACTTCTTGGTCTTCTTGTTTTGGCTAATTTGCATCATAAGAAGTTGTTTTTCTTCACCTAGGTCCTTCATAGAAAAACTCTTGGCTAATCTCATCTTGAGATTAAAGATTTTCTCTGCAATAAACATGTAATATACATACAAAGTTAAAATAATGTAATTGTCATCATTAAACTTTTGTAGATATACACAGTGGTCCGAATTGCTCATAACAAATCCATTATCTAATATAAACTTGTTGAATTTTAAATACCACCGTCTTTGTGCTTGTTTGAGTCCATATAGACCCCTCTTCAATTTGCACACCATATTTTCTTTACCTTTAACTTCAAATCCTTTTGATTGTTCTATATAGATCCCCCCATCTAAATCACCATGAAAGAAAGTTGTATTTACATCAAGATGTTCTAAATATAATCCCTTTACTGTCACAATACTCAAAATAATTCTAATAGAAGTTATTTTTACAACATGTACAAATATATCATGAAAATAAATTCGTTTTTTTTTACCAAAATCTTTCACCACAAGTCTTACCTTATACCTTTGTACACCATCAATTTTAGACTTGACCCAATAGATCCACTTATTTTGTAGAGTCTTCCTTTTTGGTGGCAATTTCACTAACTCCCATGTATGATTCTTCTCCAAAGATGACATCTCATCCTTCATGGCCAATTCCCACTTAAGATGAGCTTTGTCACTCATGGCTTCATCATAGGACTTTGGTTCTCCTGTATCAGTATACAACATATGTTGTATAAATAAATTTTATTTCTTAGTAGACTTTCTGACTATTGTGCTCCTCCTTGGTTCAGGAGCAGCAACTATCTCTTGTAATGGCTCTTAGTCATCAATTTTAACTTGTGCATCAGAATATTCAAAATTTGATTTATCATCATTTGGTTGATTAACTTGTGACTCACCTTCTTGTTCGGTCTTTTTAGAAGATAATTGTTCCTCATTACTTAGAATAATCTTTAATTTTCAGCATTGGTATCTCTTCATCTGTCTCATCAAGCTCCATATACTCTTTTTCTTTGGACTCCTCACTCTTTTCTTTCTTTTTGTCTTTGTACATACACTCTTCATTGAATACAACATCTCGACTTAGAAACATCTTGTTGTTCTCAAAATCCCACATCTAGTAACCATACTCGTCACCTTCATATCCAAGAAATACACACTTGATGGACTTTAAATCAAGCTTCTTTCTTGATTCCTAGTCAATATGTGCATATACAATACAACCAAATACCTTAAGAAAAGAGCAGTCAACTTTCTTACCAGACCGTACCTCTTCTGGTATTTTTCTATCTAAAATGCTTGATGGACTTCAGTTGATTATATAGACAATTGTATCCACAGTGACACCCCAAAGATGCAAAGGGAGTCTAGCATGAACTCTCATGCTTATTGCTCACTCTAGGATGGTCTTATTCATTCTCTCTGCCACCCATTATATTGTGGTGTCCTTGACACTGTCTTGATCTTTCTAATTCCCCGTTTTTCACAATATAAATCAAACTCCTTATTGCAATATTCTCCGCCATTATCCGATAAAAGACATTTCAATCTCAAACTTGTTTCATTCTCAGCTCATGTTTTTCATACCTTGAAAATGCTAAAGACTTCTGATTTTTTCTTAATAGTGTAGATCCATATCTTCATACAAAAATCATCAATGAAGGTAACAAAATAAAAATTATATCCAAAAGATTTACCAAGGGCTGGCACCCAAACATCTATATGAACCAACTCCAACCTTTTGGATTTAATCTCTTACCCCTCCTTTGTGAATATGTCCCGTTTTTATTTACCTAAAACGCAGTCTTTACAAAAACCAAAGTTAGAATCAATTATACCTGTCAAATCCTCCTTGGAATGTAAGATCCTTACCCCACTCTCGGTCAAGCGACCAAGCCTTCTATGCTACAAAGTTGATACATCATTTTTCTCAACGGCCAAAGAAACAAGTAGATGTTGTAAAACCCGCAACTCGAGTTAGGGTTTTACAGTCATTAGCCGGTCGATTCGACCGTGGTCCGAGTTGGTTCAGCTTTTAGAACATGTGCGTGAGGTCGAGACCGACCGTGTGCACGTGCTATGAGGGTTCATGTATACCCAAGTATTCAATAATAGTGTCAGATATGCATCAACAAACTGAGTTATCAATAGATATGAGAGTATAGAGTTGATTGTTTTGTTTTTTTTTCATTTTGTGACCATAGAATTAGTTCGCATTTGGTTGGGCTATTAGTTATAGAGCAAGTCATTTGGATGTTGTGTGTTTGTTTTCTTTTATGGGATTTTTTGCTATTTTTCTGGATTTTTCTAGGATTTATTATGAGCCGATGTCAAGCCAAGTTCTATTTATAAGTTTGCCACCCCTATACTTCTATCTCCCTCCCCTGACACTTCTCCTCTTCACCACTTCAAACCCTGGTCACCGCCCTTGAGGTTGTCACCATCGCCGCCGATGCCACCCCATTGCCGACCGATGATGCCTAGCCTAGCCGTGCCAACGCCTTGTCACCTCGACCACCGTCCAGCCGCCACGATGCCAAAAATTGCCCACGATTTCACCACCGTTCCAGACACGATTCTGTTGTTGTCTGTACCGAACCGCCGCCGCCATGACATCGAAGCTCTCCCCTAGACCTCACAGACATTTCCCCCTTACCTAGCGTTGCTGCCGAGACTGGCCATGGGCCCGATCGGAGCGACCGACTGCCTCGACCGAACTCGATGCCGCCGTTGGTGGTCATTGCTGCCTCGGCCACCCTTGTCTTTATCGCCATTAGGTCAAGATCACCAAGACGGTGCCAACCTTTACCTCTAATTGCCCTGTCGAAATAGTCGTTGAAAAATCGGATTTACCAAAAATTTGTCAGAAATTACTTGATCTTCTACCGAATTCCTCCGGTCGAACCCTACTAAACCTTGGATGTCACATGGTGCCGAATTTGAGCCTCGAACCACGTGAGGTATAGTTTATTTTAAATTGATTATTTAAAAGTAATGATTATTAGAACAACATGCTAGGATGCTAGGATTTCATGATTGATGCGTTAGATATTTTCATGTTAATAAAGATATGAATATGTGTGATTGTGTGATATTAAAATGAATGCTAAGGAATTAATTAAGTAGACTAAATAATTATTGAATCTAATTGATATGGAAATTATAACGCAAGTGCACGTGCCGAATCAAGTTATAAAAGTGATAAGAAAGTATCGTCTCACGAAGAATTAGTAATAGAAATTCTCAATTACCAAAACTAATTTAATTAATTATACTTAAATAGAAATAAGTTCTAATAGTGATTTAGTTATAAATTATGAATAAATTAATCTAATATATGATATTTAAATGATAGATTGATTTCAAGATGACAAACCTAGGATTTTCAATTTCATTTAGTGTTTTATATGATTAAAGTTATAATTTTTACCTATGAATTGCAAATTCGAATCATTAACCACGAGAATTAATTATTTATAACATCTCTTAGATTCATCATAAATTTATCACTCGCACCCAACTTTTATATTTTTTTTGAAATTGCGTATACAAAATGATACTTTAAGTTCTGCCTTTAACAGTTACCTAAGACATACGAGTATATCTCTATCTCATACATAAATTATCTAAAATTAATGAACAAAAACTATTTTATTCAATGACAAATTTAATCTTTCTATCTTTAGACAAGACTAAATTTCTAGATCAATCAATAGATGGGAAGACTAATGATACCATTAACGAATAAAATTGAATAGATACTCCAAAAACGCAATCACATAAATAAAAATTAATAAACTTGATCAATTCATGCACTAAGTTTCATTGAAAATCTAAGACAAGAATTTACTCCATAAAATATTTAAATAAACTCAAGAAATTTATATGTGATATGAAAGACATATTTTAATCACAAAGAAAAATAAATCAGAGTAAGAAAAACTCTTTATAAGAAAGCTAAATATTTTTTTGATCCAATTCTTCGTCGTTCCTTCCAGTCTTTTGTGCCATCGCTTTATCGTCCTCCATTTTTCTCCCTTTTTTTCTTTAAAACCCTAATCAATATTTATATAGGATCAACCCAAATATAACAATTGGGGTCCACCATGATCTCCAGAAATATCAAAAAAATTAGTTTTCCCATTGCAAGCACTCAAAATCCCAATGCTCAGGCGCTCAGCTCTCGGCTATAAGGATTTCTTAACCGAAAAGCTAGCGCTCGTGTGCTCTATTCCCAACACTCGAGCGCCTGCTACAGTACCGCTATAGCACGCTACAGTTCCAGGTCATGGATTTTGCCCAATTTCACCCCGAATTCATTCCAGATCGTCTCAAAACTCTTATACCCTGTTAGAACAACATTAATAAGCACTTTTTACACCAAAATCATAATGATTTCTCATTATTAATAATAAATAATAGACTATTGAACTATAAACGACTCGAAACATGACAAAAATCAACATGAAATGCAAAGAATAATAACTCTTTAACAGAGTTATCACCTATGCAACATAGAGTACGAAAACTCCTACTGATTATTATTGATGTGTTGATTGATGCGTGGTTGATGTGAGTATCATATAGGATGTATATGCATCATGGGCGGGCGTTAGTATTTAGTTTTGATGTGTATGTACAGAGTAGGAGTTTGTTGCCTAGGTACGTGGACACGCTCGAAGCTTCTACCAGGTATGTTAGGACATGCTTCTCATGTTTTATCACTCCATTCTATCGGTGATTTGATTTCTAGATCGTCGATCGTGTCAGGTGGATGATTTATCGGACCCCACCTAACACGAGCCATCTAGTCGATTATTTTTTTAAATTAATAACCCCCGAGTGTGAGATCCCTCATTTTTTTTCGAAAACAAGATCCACCTCAAGTTGCCTTTGGGCCTATTGTAATGAATACCATCCCAGTCCTATAAAATAATTTTTATCAAGTTTTCAGTGAGACAAGAGTAGGTGAATTGACTCGCACGTTCCATGAGCAGGTGTCGTGTCAATCAAAGCGGGCTCTGGATTAGTGAACGGACTGTTCCATTCCCGAGGGATCCTGATAACTCCATGTTTGAGTGCCTCACGCCCGGAGAACGTGGAGATTTATGGGTATTGTTAAGTACAGCGTTTGTCCGAACTCATGGTTTAAAGAGCACTGAAGGTGCATACCTGAGAGTACTCGGCCTACATGCTCAAGGCCAGGAAAAATATGGAGGTTCGGAGAGGGCTTAGGACAAAGGTTTTCCGAGAGTGGGATTAGAAAAGAATTGTTGTGAGCGGCAAGTACCAATTAGATCGGGACGTCGTTGAGTCAGCTGCTCAATAGCTCCTCTGTAGTTGCCCTTATGAGAGTTCTGAAAAAGATATATAATGGTTTGCTTTCCATGAGAGTTAGCTCTCATGTTTCAGTTTGATATTAGTTATTTCCATACTAGTGACAATTGTTGCTGACGTTTTCCTACTATATATGTATATGAGGAAGATGAATGGAACATGTTGGCCTCGACGAAGGAGTAACGATTGCATTGCACACACATACCTGGTGACGCGCTGACTTTTGCGTATGATGTGATGTGGTTTGAATGATGCTTATGATTTACATGTTTGTGTATATATGCATGTGTTTGTGAGGCTCGTATGCCTTGTTTCAGAAATATTTGGACTCTTTTAGAAGTGTTCCGGAAATTTTTTGGTGAGAGTTCTAAATGTTCAAGAATGGTTGCTATTTTGAGATGAGAATGAACTAAATGTGATGAGGATGATTGCAGGTGGGGCGAGACCCTAATTGCAACGTGTGCTTATGTTTTGAATTTATTGTAGTGTAAATTAATGTTTATACATATATATTATACTGTGTTTTGTTTTAACTATGTCCCCTTATTGCACTTTTAGGGGAGATTTTGTCCGTTTTATCCCAGAATTTTGGGTGAATTTTGTTTGCTATTTTAATTATTTTTTGTGTGACCATCATCATGACATCCATAAAGCATCTTGCTAGGGTTTTGCATCTCATTCATACATTATTTGGGCATTAGTGGCGTACTCCATCTTGAGACGTTGAGAGGGTTATATCGTAGCTGTTTAGGTTTTGGGTTAACCGAATTAATCGGTCTACGAGTAGTTCTATCCATTGTAACGATTCCAGTTCAGGTTGAGAGTGAACTAGATTGTGGTGTTATAGATCTACCTTGATAGACAATGGGTAGAGTGTGCCCACCGCTTTCCCCTTGATCACCACCAATGTTCTTTTGCTAATCTTCCACTGATTATTTTTTAATGTGCTCCTATAACCCTCTTGGTCCAGCTTATAAATAGATATAAGATTCTTCTTCAGTTCAGGTATATACCTAACCTCCTTGAAAATAAGTTTACATTCATCATATATTTTTAAATGAATTATTCCATTACCTTCAATTTTGCACTTCTGATCATTGCCAATTGTTACATATCTAAACTCACTCGCGACAAAATCACAAAACCATTCTTTGTGAAAAGTACAATGAAATGAAGCACTTGAATCAATATATCATATATCTAGTTTGTAATCATCATGAACATATAAACTAAATTTTCCTTCATGACAATTTTGAACATCAGCTACATTCTTAACTCAGACAATCCTCTTTTACATGTTCTTCCTTGTTACAAATCCAACAAGTACGCTTACCCTTGAATTTTCCTTTGGATTTAGAGTACCTTCGGTTCTTAGGACCTCTACATTGACCTCTCCCTTTTTCTTTGCCCCTTCTTTTGTACACCGACAAAGATGTACCTGAGATGAACAATGTGCTATCTGCCATGTTCATCTTCATCATCTCTTGATTCAAGATTGCACTTAGCACTTCATCAAACTTTAGTTGTTCTTTTGATGCATTACTTATAAATGTAATTACCGTATCCCAATTCTACGGCAAAGAACACATGAACATTAAAGATTTAATATCTTCATTAAAAGTCATATCCACAAATTCAAGTTGTGCCCGAATTTTATTGAAATCATTCAAATAAATAGCAATAGATTTACCTTCGGGTATCCTTAAGTAAACAAGCTTCCTCAACAAAAGTAACCTATTAGAGGCTAATGACTTCTCATAAACACCAGCTAATGCCTCCATCAACCATTTGACAGTAATCTGTTTGGAGACATTAAACACCACTGACTGTGTTAAACACAATCGAACGATAGCTAAGGCTTGCCTATCCAACAAGGCTCACTCCTTAGCTGACATCACTTTTGGTTTGATACCTAAGTGGTTGATGTAATTGCTTCTCATATAGATAATCCTCAATCTTCATCCTTCACCATTGATAATTTGTTCCATTAAATTTCTCAATTTTTCCAATCTTGGAATTGTCTGTCATAACTGTAAAACCCGTGATTCGAGTCACAGGTTTTATAGTCGTTAGCCGATCGGTTCAACCGTCGGTTCGAGTTGAGCATATTTCAGAACACGTGTACCGAGCCGATGCCGGTCGCGTGTATGTGGTATGAGGGTAATGTGTAGCGAGGATGTGATGATAATGAGATGAATGAGCAGAGAATGAGTTATCATAATGCATGAGAGCATACGGTTGACGATTTTAGATTTTTTCATTAGTGACCGTAGAAATAGTTTTAGGCCGTTTACCGCGTTAGGATGCGTTATGGGTAATTTTGGTTGGGTTATTAGTTATAGAGCATGTCATTTGGG
>JAVDBV010047782.1:0-21718 GCA_032619315.1 Piper longum
CACCTCTTTACCTGTCACCTATTCCGCCGCGAGTGATCATCACCACCGCTATCCAGTCTCCATTGCCATCATATCGCCGCCTCAACATTGCCGACCCTTTCACAACCTTTCCCAACTGGGCCTGAGCCTAGTGCTGCCCATCCTAGCCGGATTTTCCTCCAAGCTCATCCAGTCGAACCCGATCGAACTTCGGATGCCGCCGAGCACCGAATTCGAGCTCCGAGACATGCGATGAACCCTAGCTGCCATCGATTGCTGATGATGAGAGGTCTAATTACCGATTTAATTATTTAAAATTCATGATTGTTAGCACAACATGCTAGGATTAATGAATTGATGTGCTTGATATTTGTGTTGTAATAAAAATTTGAAATTTACTTGATTGAAGTGTATTAAAACAAGTGCTAAGGAACTAATTAGATAAAAAAGTAATTATCATAATCTAATGCAACATAGCATAGGAAAATATGTATGTGATTGATGTACGATTGATATGTGTATGCTATAGGATGTGTGAATGCATTATGAGTGGGCATTAGCTTTTAGTTTGATGTATAGGTATGGAGTAGGAGCTCACTGCCTAGGCATGAGTATACGCTCGGAGATTTTGCCAGGTCCGATTAGGACTCGTTCCCTATTTTTTGCTCCATTCTATTATGTATTGTTTTATTACTTGTAGAACGAGTTAAATGGTGTTTCATCGGATCCTACTTAACCCAGGTCATTTAATCAATCGATCTTTCGGATTAATAACCCTTGAGGATGATATCCCTCGAGTATGTTTTCAAAAGTAAGATCCACCACCAATTGCCTTTGGGCCTATTGTATAAATCCCTTCCTAGGCTAATATATTGTTTTATAGAGTTTTTAGTGAGACGAGAGATGGGAAAACCGACTTGCACGTACCATGAGCAGGCGCACATGCCAGTCAAAGTGAGCTTTGGATTAGTAAGCGGGCTGTTCCATTCCCGAGGGATCTATCAAATTTGCGTTTGAGTTCCTCACACTTGGAGAATATGGAGGTTTATGGGTACTGTTTAGTACAGCGCATGTCCAGACTTGTGGTTTAAAAGTGTATTAAAGGCGACTGCATGAAAATACTCGGCTTTGATGCTCAAGGCCAAGAGAACCATACAAAGCCAACAAAAAGCGAACCTATTATGACAACCGTATACGCTAACACTTCTATGATTGTGGCTTCATACATCCTCACTAGCTGCTCCTGCACCGAAAGAGTGGCCACTATTGGTAGCACCACCGGTGCTTGAACCTTCTCTCCCTGAGCTGTCAATGATTGTTGTATGCCTCTCAGGCCCTTCCAACTCTGCTACTATCTTGGTAAGTTCTAGCCTCAGCCCATCTCACCGAAGGTAGCAAATGTCTGATCAATGAATGCCAACCAAATATCATACACCAAGCCCTCATAGAAGTAATGATCCTCCATCGCTCGGTTGCCACTAGGTCCGGAACAAACCTCTCTAGGGCTCTGAATCTGTCATCATACTACGCTCCTGTCATTGAACCCCACTTCAATGTCTGTAACTCTGTCTCTTTCCTCTTCCTAACCAGACTAGTTATTCATATATGTATGTGTTTTACGATTGTTATATGATGTGAGGGTGGGTGGAGGATAGCATCCCAAGGTGGGTTTGTTGGAGTTCATCACTTGTCTAATTAAATCCATCTAAAGGAACCCGGGGTGGGTTTTGTTGTATCATCAACCCTTTTCACCTTGTCCTATTAGAGGGGGCTTGTATAGTGATTCATTTGTCCTTGAGCTATGAGCTTCTCACAATCAAAGAGGCGTAGGGTATATGGGTACTATATTGTACGATATATGTTATGACTACAGTGTACTTGGTTGTGTGGGCTGGTGTAGCTCATTGGAAACTTGGCCTTTGTGTTTTATTTATCTCATGGGAAGTGTTATCAATCCCATCTGTCACCCTGTATGTAGTTATGTGTCCAGAGTAGTATTTTGTAGTGAAGTCATTTTCTTTATATACAAATGTAAATGATGGAAAGGGTGCTTTGAGCCGGAGGACATGAAGGGAATGGCTAAAGCTTCTCATTCTTACACTTGCCGTTGGGCGTTGTTTTGGTTGTTGGTTTCTCCCGTGTTGGGAATTTTTTATTCACGTCTTAGTTACATATACTTAAACCCTTTGCTATAACCCATTTATTGGGATCGTTGGTTCTTATGTTGTGAGCATCTTGCTATTAATATTATTTAAATAACCCCTTGTGAGATTTATTTCGTGGTATGAGAAATCTTTTCTTGGTCTGCTTGCTAGCATTCATATCCCGGTTGCATTCATGCATTTTCATGTTGGATTAACTTTTATCTCAGTCTATCTTCAAACGCTTGATCTTGTGCTTAGGTTGGGTTGTTTATGCAACGTGACTCATTATGACTTAGCACTCGGGTTGGTTCAAGGGGTTTGAACCGGCTAGGGTGTTACAAAAGATCTACGTTTTATACGACCTGGAAATTGTTTCTGTTTCTTTCTGATTTCAGTACGCATGGCATTAGTTTTCTATAGATCAAGCATTGAGTTGAGATGGTGAATAGGAGCCGCAGAACGGTATTTTGGGCACCAACTATTTCAACACCTAGGATCCCGAGTCTTAATCGTCAGTGGTTCAAGCAAGTCACGTGATGTTCCAAACGACGGAGTTCATGTCCCTATGGAACCTGAAAGGGAGGAATAGGCTGCATGATGTTGTAAACATGATGAATTGAGCTGGAATTAACAGTCGGTTGAAGTTGGCGGGAAAAGCTATTGGAGTTTTTTGAAAAGCAGTTGTAATTTTGAATTTTGAAATGTATGTAATTGTTTGAATTTGAACGAGCGAACGAGAGATTTGTTGGAATGGTATTCAAGATACAAAAAGAGGTTGTACAGAGAGGAATGTAAGAAATGAAATATTACATCTTTCCCTAAAATTCTCTTCTGAAACTTTCTACATTTCTCTCCTTCCTCTGTTCCGAATTCCCTACTCTAATCTCTTCCACCTCTCTGTTCTGTGCTAATTTGTCCTCTTTCTCATCTATCCTTCTGGTCTGAACTTGCAATTGAGTGTTAAAATAATGAATGCCCATTGAGATGCTGCCAACACAAGCTCTGGATTGCTTCCTAAACCTGAGAAATGCAACAAATTGGCATCAGAGCCGGCTCAATTTGAGGAGAGATATTCTAATGGAAAGGTATTTTGAGGTAACTTCTACACTTCCAGATTTTACTAATTTAGCTATTGGACAAGTGCAACTACAGATCTCG
The DNA here is from genome assembly GCA_032619315.1 of Piper longum. NCBI lineage: Eukaryota > Viridiplantae > Streptophyta > Magnoliopsida > Piperales > Piperaceae > Piper > Piper longum. The sequence goes on from JAVDBV010047782.1 coordinate 3,282, forward strand.
ATTGATGCATGCGCACAAGTGCTCAAGGTGGTTCAGGATTCTGTTAATTCCATGAACACCAGACTCACTAGGCTCGAGATTTCTAATATGCATGAGGTTCCTGATGAGACCGTGAGAAATGAATTTAGATCTGATGTTGTCTCCTATAAAGCTTATGATAATGTCAATGATCCAGGGGATCCAAGAATGATGACTCACATAGGTTGACTAAAGTGTAAAAGGTACAATTGCAAAGAAGATCCAATGATTTGGTTAGGGTTATGCGATCAATACTTTGAATTGTATCACATTACTGAGAAAGATAAGGTTCATATCACCTCCTATCACATAGATGATAAAGTCCAATTGTGGTCAACTGATTAGGAAGGAACAAGGATCGTTAACTTGGGAAGAATTCAAAAGAGAGATAATGACAAGGTATGACACTACAGAATTTGCAGATTTCTTTGAAGAACTATCGAATTAGAGGCAATTAGGATCAGTTCAAGACTATTATACCACCTTTATAAAGCTGGTTACAAAGGCTGGAAATGTTACTCCGGAATAGCAGATTAGTTTCTTTATAAGAAGATTAAAAAATACATTGATGTATGATGTTAAAGCTCAAAAACCAAATTCTATTCGTACTGCTTTAGGTTTTGCTAAACTATATGAGTTGAATGAGAGAAAAGCCTTGTTTCTAGCACGAGAGTATAAGCAAAAGCTAGAACGCTCAGATCCAAGAACTGAAGGTGTTAGCTCTTCTTTAGCAAAGAGGCAGCAAGTTAAAAGACTCACCGTGGAGGAAATGGTCGATAGGAAGGCCAAAAGGGCTTTGTTTCCACTGTGATGATAGGTTTAGCATTGGCAATAAGTGAAAAACATTATTCTCCATTGAAGCAATCTATGAGGACATTGAGGAATTCCAGGAAGAGGTACCTATGAGGGAGGAAGATGTGAATGACCAATCAGCAGGGGAAGCAGACCTACTGAAACTTTCATTACAAGCATTTACGGGGGAAGTTACACCTGAAACTATGAAGTTCCAAGGAATTCTTCAAAAGCAGTTGGTTCAGATATTGGTAGACTCGGGTTCTACAGATAACTTTTTGGATTCTATACTGGCTACTAAGTTAAACATTTCAGCAGAAACTAATCAAGCATTAGATGTGGCTGTGGCTAATGGAGAGAGGCTACGAAGTCCAGGAATTTGTAAAAAATTCACATTTGGTGTTCAAGGAGTTCCACTCAAAGCTGATTTCCATTTGTTACCTCTTAGGGAGTACGATATTGTCTTAGGAATCCAATGGTTAAGGACATTAGGACCAATTGTCTAGGATTTTTGACAACTGCAAATGTCCTTTACTCGTGAAGGCAAGAAATTGTTGTTAACAGGATCAAAAATAAATCCATTGCAATTGGTCGACTCCAAGACAATTTTGAAGGCAGCCAATAAAACAAAACAAGGGATGTTATTGCAAATCATAGCTTTAGTCCATATTCACAACCCGAAGAAAGGGAAAGCTGATTATGGAAATCAGGATCTCAATTCATTGTTAAAAAACTATGAAGAATTGTTTAGCAAACCAAAGATGCTTCCTCCAGCCAGAAATAATGACCATACCATACCTGTGAAGGAAGGAGCACAACCAATAGCTTTGAGACCCTATCATTATCATCCCTTGCAGAAGGCTGAACTGGATAGGCAAGTCAATGAGCTACTCCAAGCTGGAATTATCAGACACAGCCAAAGTCCGTACTCATCACCAGCATTATTGGTTAAGAAGAAGGATGGAACATGGAGAATGTGTATAGATTAGAGGGCCCTAAATCAGCAAACAATTGAAGATAAGTTTCCCATACCATTGATTGATGATTTATTAGATGAATTATGTCATGCTGTTGTGTTTTCTAAGCTTCATCTCAGATCAGGTTATCATCAAATTAGAATGACTGAGAATGATGTATAAAAAACTGCTTTTAAGACTCACAAGGGGCATTACGAATTCACTGTTATGCCATTTGGCTTAACTAATGCTCCCTCGACTTTTCAATCCCTAATGAATTGCATTTTTTATAGACATCTAGGGTAGTTCATCATTGTTTTTATTATGACATTCTCGTATTTAGTGCTGATATGGAGTCTCACTTAAGACATCTTAGGCTCACTTTTGACATTCTTTGCAGCAACAACCTTTTCTTGAAGAAAGAAAAATGCGAGTTTGTTCAACAACAGATATGCTACTTGGGGCATGTGATATCCAAAGGAGGAGTAGCCATGGACCCTGAGAAGATTGAAGTTGTCTCCAAGTGGCCCCTTCCCATGAACATCAAAAGCTTGAGGGGGTTCTTAGGACTGAGTGGATATTATAGGAAGTTTATAAGGGGATACAGATGTATAGCAGAACCCCTTACCTCCATGCTGAAGAAGGATTCCTTTGAATGGACTCCAAGGTCTAAGTTAGCTTTTGAAGAATTAAAGAAAGCCATCACCTCTGAACCTATCTTAAGACTGCCTGACTTCATTCACAAATTTGAGATAGAATGTGATGCTTCTACCATTGGATTGGGAGCAGTTCTAATGCAACAAGAACAACCAATAGCTTACTTTAGCAAGACCTTACATGGAAAAAATAGGTTGATGTCCACTTATGAAAAGGAATTGTTAGCACTGGTGTTGGCTGTTCAAAAGTGGAGGCAGTATTTGCTGAGGCATCCATTCGTGGTTCGAGGTGATCACTCAAGCTTGAACTACCTATGGCAGCAGAAAATAGTCACTCCTTCCCAACAAAGGTGGCTGCACAAATTGATGGAGTTTGATTTTACAGTAGAACACAAGCAAGGATCAGAGAATTCAGCTACTGATGCACTTTCCAGACTTCCCTACAAATCAAGTTATTGGCAATTTCTTCTCCCAAACCTGATTGGATTGATCCAATCCAAACTGCTGTCACTTTTGATCCTGTTCTACAAGAATTATTCCAGCAAATCCGTGGTAAAGAACTCTCCTCTCAATGGACTGTGGCCAATGGATTGATCCTTTTCAAAAGTCGAATCTACTTACCAAGACATTCTGACCTGATTGATGTAATTGCCAAGGAATTTCATGATAGTACTCATGAAGGATACCATAAGACTCTTAAACGATTGAGAAGGGTTTTTTTTTGGCCAGGGATGAAGGATCATTTGAAGAAAGTAATTCACAGTTGTGAAATTTTCCAAGTTCATAAAGCTTCAAACACAACTCCAGCAGGGGTATTACAACCATTACCTATACCACTTAGCATATGATCTCAGATATCTATGGATTTCATTGATAGTTTACCAATGTCCAATGGAAAAAACTTCTATATTGGTGGTGGTTGACAGATTATCAAAGTATGAACATTTTATTCCTCTTAAGCATCCCTTTACTTCACTGACAGTGGCTCAAGTCTTTTTTGATTCAGTATTTAAGCTACATGAGATGCCTGAACAAATTGTTTGTGATAGAGATGCAGTTTTTACAAGTGGATTTTGGAAGGAGTTGTTCAGATTGCAAGGAACTTCATTTAATTTCAGCTTGGCATACCATCCTCAAACTGATGGACAAACCAAAGTGGTGAATATGGTATTGCAAATCTATCTTCAATGTTCCATGAGTGATCGACCTAAGGAATGGACTCAGTGGATATCTTGGGCAGAATACTACTATAATACTAGTTGGCATAGTGTTACAAAATGCACTCCATTTGAAGCTGTGTATGGACGACCCCCACCTTCATTGCTATGCTATAGTCCAGGTATTGCTAGGGTACCAGAGGTGGAGTAGCAATTAAAAACTAGGGATGAGATCCTTTAGGAACTTAGGGCTAACATTGCACTAGCTCAGAACAGAATGAAGCAAAGAGAATAGGGAAAGTTGGGGACTTGGTTTATATCAAATTACATCCTTATAAACAGCTTTCAGGGATATTGTCCAAGCACACCAACTTGTCACCAAGATACTTTTGACCTTACAAAATTCTACAACGAATAGGGAAAGTTGCTTATAGGGTAGAATTGCCAGATGATTGCCGCATTCATGATGTCTTCCATGTGTCATTGTTGAAAGAAAAATTGGGCCACAATGAAGTGATGGGAACCAAGTTACCTGTATTATCAGCTTCATTACACATCTTATACCCGGCATTGGGACAAATTGGAACTACATTGCGAAGTCGTGGAAAGAATTTACAGCAAGTGGAATGGGTTGATCTTGCCAAGAATGAAGCAACGTGGGAAACACCTGAATTCTTGACAAAACATTTCGTTAAGGACAAGGAATCTTTTGAGGGGGAGGAAATGTTGTAAACATGATGAATTGAGCTGCAATTAACAGTTGGTTGAAGTTGGCGGGAAAAGTTGTTGGAGTTTTTTGAAAAGCCGTTGTAATTTTGAATTTTGAAATGTATGTAATTGTTTGAATTTGAACGAGTGAAAGAGAGATTTGTTAGAATGGTAATCAAGATAGAAAAAGGGATTGTATAGAGAGGAATGTAAGAAATGAAATATTACATCCTTCCCCAAAATTCTCTTCTGAAACTTTCTACATTCCTCTCCTTCCTATCCTTCCTCTCCTTCCTCTGTTCCAAATTCCCTGCTCTAATCTCTTCCACCTCTCTGTTCTCTGCTAATTCGTCCTCATTCTCATCTATCCCTCTGGTCTGAACTTGCAATTGAGTGCTGAAATGATAAATGCCCATCGAGATGCTGCCAACACAAGCTCTAGATTGCTTCCTAAACCTGAGGAATGCAACACATGAGCTAGGGAATCTACTCGTCCTACTGAGGCGTAATGAGAAGGGAGGGGAGAACATTGATGTCCGGGAGATCAAGTAGTCAACGAACCATGAGGGATGAGAACATAGCCCGCATGATGGAAATCATTCTCGAAAATCAGCAGCAAATGAGGGAAATACATGTGGATATTTCTCGATTGAAAAAGAGGTTGACAGAGGAGTCGAGTGAGTCTCCTAATACTCATATGATGTTGCCACCAGCTCACATTGTCTTTACTTTTGCACGGCCTCGATGTGATCCTCCTAATGTTCCACCTTCACCGATAGTTGTTAGAGATGGGTCACTAGTTGTAGCACCTGTTCCAGCTGTACCTCATGTACTGCCAATGCCTGTGCCTGAGCATGTAGTGGGATTGACTCTGGAGACACCTTTAGGGACATTGATAGTTCCCTTGGTCAGCAGATACGAATAGTGACTCCTGCACTTTCACTAACTACTCCCTTAGCTACTACCCAGATGTATACTGGTTCTAGTATTATGCCACTCTCCCCAGTGTATGACCTGGAATTGGGGTGATTAAGGGGGAGAATGGAGATGTGATTGCCCTCCGACTATATGATGTTGGTGAAGGGTTTGACAAAAAGAAGAAAGATGATGGTGACTGATTGGTTGGGAAATTTCTGGAAAATGGAGGTCGTATGTTTGCCAGCAAGTCCGATCCATATGAGGCTGATAAGTGGTTCATAACTGTGAAGGGTGCATTTCAGAGTATGGAATGTCCACCTGAATTGTGGGTTAGAATCATTAGTGGGGCTCTCAAGGATGATGCTCAAGCATGGCAGGAATCTGCAAAAGAGACACACATTGAGAAGTGTGAGTCAAAAGACATTACATGGGGGGAGTTTCAGAAAGCTTTTGATGAGAAATACTTTCCTCTTGAGGTGCAAAAAATGAAGGAATTGGAGTATGAGAAACTAGCCCAAGGAAGAATGTCGGTAACTGAATATGAGGCCAATTTCACTCGCTTACAATTTTGGTCTAAGACTTGTTGCTATTGAGAGGATGAGAGACAACAAATTCTTTGAAGATTTGATTTATCCAATGAGACAACGAACTTCTTCTCTTGTTGTTAAGGTTTTACCCACTTGTTGCTTTACCCAGATCAAGTACGTCTCAAGTTGGTACGAATTAGTTTGCCTTTCAAACAGTATGGGTCCAGATATCCGTATGAGCATCTTATAGAGGTTGAATATGCAATATATCTAGATGATAGGTTCAATTATCGTACAACCGAGCATCAATTATTAGTGTACACATAAGGTATATGATTTTTTAATTGGGTTAGCCTAGGGTTTTAGGGCTAGATCTAGGCCAATATAGCATTTAGTATCTATTTGGGCTTTTCAAGTTATCTCATTACACGCAAACTAAGGGTTCGATACTACGAGATTGCCCCTGTAGACCTAGTTTGATTTGAGTCTCAGATCTTCATCTGATTAAGTTTAAATTTTTTAGGCTCATTTAGTTTTTTTTCTTCGAATTCCATCCATAGAGAGTTACTTTTAGACCTTGAGTCCGTTTCAACTTTTATTGGCATCGATCCAAGCTTTTTATTTATATATATACATATTGCATATACCCAAGTTGACCCCACTAGGCCCATGAGTTATTGGACTTTTAGATCGGCTCATGTAGTAAGATATGAGCCGTCCACATCAACTCTAGCTTTCACGCAACTATTTTTTAGGAATTTTTCCAACAATTTGGAAATGATTTTCCACCGGAGCACCGCTGCCAAGCCACCCTTAGGCCACTAGACTAGTATGATCATGACCTCCTTCGGTCGGCTATCGACCCATGCCCGTCACCACCATCGATGCCGTTGGTGACGACGTTTTTATCATTGGTTTCCACCCATGCTGTCGTCTTTTGGGCTGTTTTTCAACTCCGGCAAGCCACCTTTGGATGATCAGACTACCCAGACAACTTGCCCTTGTCGAGATCTTCCGTTTGAGACCACCCTCACCCCCGCCGTGGCCACGGTCGCCTCCTGTAACATCGCTCACTTTCTGTCTGTTTTTCGGCCAACCGGCGGCCGGACACCATCGGTCAACACCGCCAACACCTTCCCCTCTTCGCCCTCTGTCGATAGCAACCGGTGGTAACCCTTGATTGCCACCATTAGCGTTTTTCGGGGACATTCAGCGATGGCCCCATCGAGCTCGTTTGCCTGTGCCCACGTGCCAGTGACCTGTTCACCCAGCCGAGCCTGTGTTTGAGTCCGCGTCCGCTTGCCCACGTCTATGACTGTGTCCGCCCAGCCAACCCAACCCACCATCCCAGTTAAATAAGACTGAATCAACTCAACTTTACACATTCCAGTTCAGCCCATTCGACTTGGTCTGATTCAACCAGTTGACTAGGTTGCCTTTTTAAGCCAGTTTCGGAAGTTTTCATTGATTTCTTGACCGATTTTGGTAATTCGAAAACCCCTACATTAGTTCACATGCATATATCACATTATTTAGCATATTAAGGTGTTATGATTTTTTTATTTTTATTTATTTATTTATTTATTTATTCATTCATTATTATTCGTTTCTTATTATTTATATATGTAACACCCCAATGTGGTCCACACTCGAGAACTGAATCGGAATGTCACTGGTCCTGGTTAGGTCAGCTAACCCAAACGCAGCCCTGCGAATCTACTCTTGGCATCTTGAGGGGGAAGATGTTGATCACTATGCATGGATAGATGCACCAAAAATAAACCTAACATGCTACTACATGAATGACATGAAAACTAATTTACACACCAACAACAAACAAAAATTTTAAATATATATATATATATATATATATACATACTATATTTTTCTCATACACATTTAATTCTATCACATCAACATATTAATGACATTTGGGTCTTGACCCACTTGTTCATTCTATTCACATTTCAATTTTATCATTTAACTTGTACACTAATATCTGTTTCAAATCATAATATCCCTATCCATTTTTATTTACCACAATCTTCATCATAAGTATTCCATTGTTCATAATAACATAGCACAATTAAAACAGTCAAAACAAATATTCGGTCGGCGCGTGTGCGTGCAAGAGACATCACTGCTCATTATCCAGGCTAGCTCATCCTACTCATGGTCATCACCTACATATATTATTAAAATACGTCAGTAACGAGTGTTATTGATCCAAAACATAACTAATATCAAACTAACTATAAGAGCAGACTCTCATATGAAAGAAACATTTTCTATATTTTTCGTCAATTCTACTGAATTGAAATCATCTTTAACTTAACTGATCTGCTGCTACTGATGCCTCTCTAGGCATTTTCTCATGCACATATGGTTATTGGCATCGACTGACACATATGGTTGTCGGCTTTGATCGGCACATATGGTTGTCGGCTTTGACTGGCACATATTGTTGTCATTATTTCCGGCTTATTGAAAATGCGAAAACTACTTGTATATAGGTCTGGGAATGGATTTATATAATAGGCCCGAAAGCATCTTGTGGTGAACCTTGTTTTCGAAAACATATTTGTGGGAGTTCATCCTTGAGGGTTATTAATCGTGAAAATTGATCGATTAAATAACCCGGGTTAAGTGGGATCCAATAAAACACCACTTAACTTATCCTACAAGTAATAAAATAATACACTATAGAATAGAGTGTAAAACATGAAGCGAGTCCTATACGAACCTGGTAGAAGCTCCAATCGTGTCTATACGCCTAGGCAGCGAGCTCCTACTTTATACCTACACATCAAGACTAAATACTAACACCCAGTATAATGCATGAATGATATAGTCGTCATCAATCCATATAAGACAACATCTTTTACATGCATTTAAATTCAAACTCTAACTCATTTTTATCATCTATTAACATGCATTTTAATTTTAAATCAACATCTATTTACAATCACACCAAAATCATAAAATAATTAAATAAAATCAGATAAATTTCTATACCTAATTGTCAGTCATGTGGCGATGGCGACATGGTTGTGGCCGGCTCGAGTGAGGATCGTGGGGGAAGGGAAGGGAGAAAAAGAAGAAGAAAGTTGAGTGACAAGAATGGTGGTGGCTGGATGATGACATTGGCGGAGGTGTGGAATAAATAAATTTCAAAGGGGGAGAGAACGAGTGGTCAATGAGAAAATTGAATGGTCAGTGAGAAAATGAATGGTTAGAGAGAAAAACGAATAGTCGGTGAGAAAATTAAATGGTCATCTCGTAATTTAAACTTGACTCAACTCTAACTCTAGAAAAATAATACTAACTAGTAATAATTCTAAAAATCCAGAAAAATAAAAAAATCCCATAAAACATAATACACATCACAACATTACAATGACATGTTCTAAAACTAATAACCCACCCAAACTGCTTGCAACGCGTCCTAATGTGTTATTCAGCCTAAATATAATTCTACGATCTAATTAAAATAAATAAAGAAAGTCTGATATACTCTTATATATTCTAATAACTTATTCCTCTCCCATCATACTAACGTTATTATCATATACTTAGGCACACATGACTCTCATTTTTCATAACACAAGACCAACCTTAGCTCGGTTCGCGTATCATAAATTCGAATATTAGTTATTAATATTAATTTTAATTATGAATAATTGTTATTAATTATATATTCAACTATTTACTTAATAAATTAATTATGAATTTATTTAGTTATTCATGTATGCGTTAATTTTTACTCACAATTTGTTGCATATTTATGTAGTGTTAAATATATTATTATCATTATTCATGAAAAGTTTTTTATTTTTGTTTATTATTCATCCATATATTTATGAGTTTATTTATTTATTTATTCATTATTCATTATTTAATTATTTATTCATTTTCATGGGTGTTTAAAGTGTTATTTATTGTTTATTTTTTTCTTTATGTTATTTGTCTACTATTATTTTTAGTATTGTTCTGTTATATTTAACTTGCTTTTTTTTATTGCTTGCATCTACCTTGTTTTGTGTGCCAAGTGTTTAGTTGTAAATTTGTTTAGCATTGTCTTCTTATTTGAGACAATAAAAAGACTTGTCATATAGACTTGCCAAGGCTTTTATTTAGTAATGGGTTTCGATGTAGGTTTCGAGTACGAGCTCACCGTAAATGTGCCGATACACTTGGAGCTTGGACTATATGTTCGTTAGGACTCTTCTCAGATTTACCGCTCTAATCTTTTTATGGATTTTATTTTCAGATCGTAGGACGTATTAAGTGGTTGCTTTGTGTGACCTTATCTAGACGAATTTACTTCTATGATTCATAACCCTCAAGGATGAGATCCATCGTATTGTTTTCGAGCATAGTTCCACCTCACATTGTCTTCAAGCCTACTTATATGATTCCCTTCCTAGCCCTATATTGTTTTCATTGAATTTTTAGTAGGCCGAGAATTAGTGAATCTAACCTTGTGTATACTTTGAGTGGGCACATACATAGGGTTGTTCCATTTCTAAGGGAAAGACATCTCTAAATCTTGAGCATCCTCAAACCCGGAGAGGTGTGGAGTAGACGGAAACTATAATGTACAACACATGTCTAGACTTGTGGTATCAAAGGGCTGAAGGCAACTGCCTGAGAGTACTCGGTCATTGTGCTCTTGGCCAGGAGTTATGTGGAGGTATGGACAGGGCTTAGGATTTATGATTTTCCCTAGAGTGGGAACAAATATTGTCGAGAGAGGCACTTCCCAAGAGTGGCACAACACCAATTTAGTTCGGAACGCTCGAGTCTGCAACTTGATGGTTCCTCAATAGATGCCCTTTGAGTGTTCGATGGAGATTATATACGATTTATCTTTCTTCGTGGAAATCACTTTCCACTTGCTAGTTTGTATTAATTATTTCCCGGACTAGTAACATACATTGGTGATGATTTTCATATTATATATGTAGGTCTTGCATTCCTGTGTGGGGTCAGTTTTGGTGAAAGAACCTATAGAAGCTACATAATTTTCATGTAAATTTAGTAATGTCTTCTATCCTAGAGACACCAAGAGGGTTATTTCAATTAGACATTTCAATTTTAATGTCTTTTATCAATCGAGTCTTACAGATTAATCAAATTAGACATGAATCGGCTCGATCATAACATTTCTAATTCGGTATCAGAGCCATGTCTTGTTTGATTGAGATGGAAGACCCTTGTTTTGAGCCATGCATGTGAAGCTGTCTTTAGTCAAGTCGGCAAGTATTTCGTTTGGCCTTTTTTAAGGATTTCAGATTTTGCTCATTATACTTGGGCAATGCATATTTGAGTGCTAAAAGTTATAGAGGAGTTATGAGACAGATTTGAGATCTTGATTTTAGTAGATGTCAGTATGGATCTCATATGCATGTCATAATACACTTAGAGACACCCTTTCCCTTTCCTTTGTGTCTGAGATGTGGATGAGTCAAAGTGACCACATGTTAAGTCAGCTGAAGTTGAGTCGGGTAGTGACCAAGAATACTTGGACCACTGGGGACATTATAACACTTGTCTGCCCTTTCCCATGTCACCACATCAGTCCTTCTTGCTTAGTACATGATGTACATTGCGAGAGAAAGTTATTAGAGATGGTACCATTGAGAGTTTGAAGTATGAGGACACTGGGAAGTTAGTTGGAACATGAGCTGGACCACTGAGTACCTTGGACAAGTCCATCAAACATAGTTTAAGATCTACCATGGAGAAATTTGACCTTCATATAGATCCTTGTCGATGGAGGATATGACTATGTCAGAGGAGCCCCTAGAGCACTTGGAGCACAGACGATAGTTTGGACAGATAACTTGAAATGAACCACTTCTAGTAGATAGTAAAACATATGGATAAGTAGTGAGGAGGACCTACATGCCCAGGGGCACTTCGCGACCTCCCCCTCTTCCACTATTTTATGTCCATCCAAACAGCACTATTGGCTACTCTTCACCAAACAAAGGCATGAACACACTGAGGATGAGTGAGACTACCTTTGACCAAAGATTTAGAAGTTTGACTAGATTTCACTTGATTTTCCAATGCCTGATTAGTGATTGCTATTGAGAGCCAGTCAATACTCATAGGAGTCACTCCAAATTTCAAGTGATCAGTGAGAGCATAGTATTGTTCCACATTGTACGTATCACCACTGTGATCCATTCCTCTTCGGATAAACACACATGGTTGGACAAGTTGAGCTGAGTTGATAGCAGCCGCCACTTGGAGACAGACAAATGATCAAAGACATGCTAGAGATAGAAGTAGGTTCGTGATATACATGATCAGGATTAGATCTTCAACACTAGGATAACAATGTCAACATCCGACATACATGACCACCGTCTAGATAGCACTACCAGCGTCCAGTTTCACAACCTCCGTCCAAGTTGCACAATTGCTATCTGAGTTGTACAACCACCGTCTGTGAAGCACAACCATAGTCCAAGTAGCACAATCACCATACTTGATGCTCTACCACAAATTGACTACGCACTACCACCATCCATGTATTACTCAACTACCAAACGAGTGGAACAGTTAGTGTGGAAGTCAGAGCCAAGCGATTGTCTCACCTCATAGGAGGGCAACTACTTGAGGGCATGGAGGATAACTACTTGAGGGCTTTCTTAGCTAGCTTAGTGACCGCATTTCATAGTTTTGGAGCAGAAAGGGGTCAAAGTTTGAGGACATAGTATAGCTATAGTGGCATCATCAATGCAAAAGAGAGTTAGGAGCATTGAGTTGTTCTCATGTGATGGCACAAGATTGACTTCACCAGCTATCTTGCACACCATTGCCTTGACCTAACACCCTTGGGTCAAATGTATATTGCAAGATAACCTCATTAGACACTGTTAGTGATAATTTTCAAATGAATGTTGTTTGCTCATCTTGACTGATAACCTTGCTTGAGAGTCTAATACAGCGGTAGTAGTTATGTGAGTAAAGATTAATAATACAAATCAGTACGGGACATCATGAACACGTCACTAAAGAAAGGATGAGACACATGTCAAGCCTCAATACGAGTCCCTGTAGGCTCAAGGGGAGATGGTTGTTCTTTGGGTCATTTGAGTCATTTAGAAGTGTGAGTAGTACAATATCGAGAAACACATGCCTACTATCAGCTGATTCAACTAGATCCACTTAGGAGCTATCTCTTAGACTTTTCATTGATTGACTATTCCATAGGCTAACCACTCGTGGTGGAGTAAATCATGATGATCTTGGAGATATGCCCATGGACCTACTCATATTTGCAACTACCTAGTATCCTACACAGAGATTTCATTATCCTCATCACTTGCATGATACCTTTCCATCACCATAGACCAATGTGACATACCTACATAGTAGTATTTCCATAGCTCAATGCACTTCCCCATTACACTTGATGTCAGACTCTGCACATGAGGATGAGATACCCACTAGTTAGAGTCTCAGAGAAGTGTGACTAGACTTCCACGAGGGGCCAATTCTACTTTCCTCTGACCCATAGATGTCAGACAAGTCGAGTTTCGACCTGAGAAATTTTACATTCCCCACTTCAAATATACCAGTCCTATCACCAGTTTTCCTAAAAGGTTGAGATGAACAGGCATTGACCAACACACATGCCACTGACCAGATTCAAATTCTATAGTTCTACGCAAAGTAGGCCTTCATACTCTTGAGACACACTATCCATTCGCAGGTGTGCTCTCCTTCTTTCTGACACAGAGAGCCCACTTTAGTAGTTAGTGGTTATATCTAGTCACCAGAGCCATAGTACATAGTAGAGTCATAGTAGAGTTTCTTGTGCCCCTATGGAATAAAGTGAGATACTTGACTTGGGACCGTGTTAGGTAGGACCCTCTGAATGGTCCAATTCATCATGCGGGACACCTGAGTGTTTGACCTAGACTGGTGACAATGAGTTGTACAGCTCATTAGCCCATACCTTTACATTCTATCAGTGTCCACAATATTCTAGCATGGCTCATAGGATTCCTTAGGATAGCAATAGGAATTGGAGCAAAGTGCCCTGAGAGTACACGTAGATGACCTTTCACATCGATGGGGATCAGGGAGACTTGGATAGAGATTAGTCTGCATACCTTGCATCCAACATAGTTTTCCCAGATGTAGTTTAGAATAGTACTTTGCAATACTCTAGTGTGCTTGCTTGACCTACCCAGTAGGTCGTTTGGAGTGACCCTAGGTTTTACCACTGAGGTCATTACATCTCAATCCCCATGGTTACACTCACCCTAGGAATCAATTCAGCTAAATGATTCGAGTATGTATGGTCCTATCCACCCAGATCAGTGGCTTTTGCAGTTGAGTCCTCCAATCGCAGTTGTTATGGGAAATTTTGGGGTTGAAATTTTAAAAAGGGGAGAGCTTGTAAAACCCCAACTTCTGGTTAGTGTTTTCCCTCTTGCTACTTTATTCGGTTCAGGTCAGTTACGAGTTGGTTCAAGTCAGTTTAGCTTTTAGACATAAGTATGGGGCCAAGATGGCCATATGAGCATGTTACTAAGGCTGAATATGTGTGATATATAGATGATAGTTTCAGTTATTCTATAGCAGAGCTTGAGTTATCAGTGTATGTACAAGGTATATGATTTTTTTATTGTGTTAGCCCAGGGTTTTAGGGCTCAGTCCAGGCTATTACATCATTTAGTATCTATTTGAGCTTTCCAAGGTATCTAATTTACATGAATTTTAGGGGTTTTGAACTATAAGATTGCCCCTGTTGGACCAGTTTGATTTGAGTCTTAGATCTTCGTATGATTGAGTTTAGGGTTTTGAGGCTCATTTCGCTTTCTTTCCTCGATTTCCATCCATAGAGTCACATTTAGACCTCGACGTAGTTTCAACTTTTGTTGGCGTCGATCTAAGATTTTTGTCTATTATAATATATCGAATTGCCCATGTGGGCCCTATTTGAATTGAGTCTCACATCTTTGTCTAATTGAGTTTATGGTTTTGAGACCCATTTAGCTTTCTTACATATACCCTTGGTAGACCCCACTAGGCCACGAGTTGTTGGATAGTTGGATCATGCCAATGGTGTTCCAAGTTTGGTTTGAGGGATGCAAGGATAGAGAATGACTCATAGGGATGCTAACTAGTCTGCTAGTGTTGTGTGTGGTTGGTCATGATGCGAGGCCAGTGGGACATGTGATACAAATATTATGTGGGGCTAGTGAGCCAATATAAATTATTCATGTATAAGAGCCTTTGGGTATTTTAATTGAACTCCAGATGTGCCTTATGTAAAAATGATTAAAATGTTTTATCACTAACCTATGTTTGAGTTGTTTTCTGGGCAGTATACTATATGGTACCTAGGTCTAACCTTTTTGTGGGGAAATGCTCCAAGGTCTTGCGCAAAGATGAAAGATGGGTTGAGGAGCTTCTATAATGTTTCATCTTGTAGGAGAAGGGCTGATGTGAAGAACAAGCTAACCAATAGTCAGAAGAATCTTAAAATATGTGGTAGTTGTGTGAAAATATGACATGAATGGGCTGTGAATGTGCGAAATGCAATTATGATGTGTTTTGTGTGTTGAAATGAAAATTTTGAAAATTTTAAAACATTTACAAGTTGTGAAATTTTTATCAGATCCTAATGACAGGGGAGATTCCCAAATTTTTTCGAAGAATCAAAATTCATTTTATAATTTGGATTTATTTAAGATGTCTTTTTTGTATGAGCCCAACCTTAAAAGTTTGAGCATCCATTTGAGTGTTCATGTGTATTTAGGATGCACATTTAAATTTCCTCGGGTCTTTCATCTTTTAACACATTGTGTGGTTAAGTCTGGTCTTGTGGTTGGTATTTCGTTTTAAATGAGGAAGAATAGTGGTACAAGAATTAATACTTTGATTCGGTTCAAAGTCGAACCGAATCAAAGTGCTACCAAATTTCTTGGCATAGATAATAAATTAGAGGAACAACAGAATAAATGTAAGCACAAATTTATTATAAATGACCTCCCCGAACACTTGATGAGAATAATAGAGTTTTTGTCACTCAAGCAAAAGATCACATGGAAACCAAAAACCTATTAGGATAAAATTATATTAGGAGATGGAAGAAACATAGTTCTTCCTTGGAGTGCTAAAAATAATAAATTGTGGAATAAAATTCATTCTTTGAAGGATAGACAACCCTAGCCGTCAAATGGAATTTTTATACTTAGTTTGGTCGAGAGTCGATTCTTGTAGCTTGTGAATTAGTAGACATGACCGATGATGTGATATGGAGTTCAATTTGTCTTGTTTGCTTAGATGAGGCATCACAGGTGGATAGCATCTTTTAGCTATGGCAGTAGCACCAATGCATATGACATAATAGATGGTTTTATACCCTATTTGTTTAAGGCCATATATTGAGTAATCTAGCATTGTACGTTGGGTTAGCTTCTAATTGCATGTCATTTGGATGGTGTTTTTCTTGCCTCCTTCTACCCTACACCCGACTCGTGCTTACTAGTTTGATTTGAGATGAAATTGGTGTAAGGATGAGCTAATAGGGAAAAGGGATAGTTAAGATCACAACTTAAAATAAATTAGATTCCACCAATCCTTAACACCCCTATGAAGGACAAGTAATAGTAGAGAACTAAAGCAATTAGAGCATTAAGGGAGTTTAATACTAAGCACATCAAGTTTGAATTGATTAGAAAGTTTTGGTGAACAAGTTAAATTAAATTTAGTGATGTAATTAATTACAACTTGCAACAAGATCCTAAACGAGCAAGTAAACATATCAAGCCTAATTCAATTAAAGATTCAAGCTTTAGAGAAACCATTAAACCATGCAAGAGTTTTAATTAATTTAAAACATTCTTATTCAATACTCTTTTACAAACAAGTCATACACAAGTGCATTGAGTGTGATAAGCATAACTGAAGTAAGTATAAAGTAAAAATGAAAAGGGATGGGGAAATAATATACAAGACACCAGAATTTTCATAGTGAATAAGTTAAATTAAATTTAGTGATTTAATCAATTACAACTTGCAACAAGATCCTAAACGAGCAAGTTAACAAATCAAGCCTAATTCAATTAAAGACACAAGCTTTAGAGAAACCATTAAACCATGCAAGAGTTTTAATTAATTTAAAACATTATTATTCAATACTCTTTAGCAAACAAGTCAAACACAAGTGCATTGAGTGTGTTAAGCATAACTAAAGTAAGTATAAAGTAAACATGAAAAGGGATAGGGAAATAATATACAAGACACAAGAATTTTTATAGTGTTTTGAAACTCCTATTCTCCTCTCCTATCCTTTCCATGTCCTATGAAAAGGTAGGTCTTCCTTTCTTCACTATATCACAACTTGTGCACATTACAAGTCATCAATATTGGAAAATCAGCCTTTATTCTTGGACCTTTGTGCCCTCAAAAGGGACTTATAATGTAACACCTCCAGTTCAATTCACCTAAGAACTGAATTAGAAATGTTACGATCGAGTTGAGTCATGTCTAAATTTGTTGGTCGGTAAGACTCGATCGATAAAATAAATAAAAACAACCCGCTTGACAACATAAGAATGGAAGACATTGTTAAATATAAGTCAGAACACATCAAATATAAATAAAAGTAAGAAAGAAAATAATTGTGTTGAGCTCAAGTGTGTGTAGCATTTATTTGTCCTCCCACCAAAGCCGACTCATGGCTGTAAGACCTACATATATAATATGAAAAATGTCAGTAATGAGTGTTACTGGTCCAAAAAATAACTAGTACAAATTGGCAAATGGGTATTCCATTACCCACGAAAACTTAGGTAACTTCATAATTGCCTCACACTCCGAGGTAGGCAAACATACTTAAACAAGTGTTGGCACGCTTGCATGGCTAATATTCGTATTCATACATATAATACTTATGTCCTCACATTCTCCATATTACACCGGCCACAATAATCGAGTGGCAAAAAGAATAGTTACGTTAGTGCAAGAAATTCCAGAAATGTGTTGCGCTACGCAATACCCTCATACTCCACACTACCTTAGGGATTAAAGAAGTCCTAGTGTGGTCCATACATATCTCCATACCGCTCACTCTCTTATTCGTGAAATCTGTAAAAATGCACATACTTATATAATAGGTTTAGGGAAAATGCTTGTATCATACATTTCTGGAGCTTCAATTTGTAACGACCTGCCAATTTTCATAATATTGTGGGCCTCGCTTGCCAGGTGTTACTCAAAATTTAACAAACCAACCCTTTAACGACCAGCCCTAACTAGACCGGGTGTTACTTAATATGTTACACGAATAATAATAATGTAAATAAGTCTAGCATTTCTAACTTAACAATAGGTCAAATGTATCCTATGACAATGTACGAAATATCTATCCCACAGTCTCAGACCATTTCCCATATTGTAAAAACCCCGAAAATAATAACAACAATAATTATTATTATAATTTTCCTCAAAAAAAAAAAAAATGGTACAGTGAGGAACGAGTCATTATTTTTAACATTTCTAAGTTTGGGGTCCATTTAACATGATTGTTTTAATTCCTGTCGATCGAGTCACTTTTAGGCTCGAGTAAGATTTGATTATCGACGGTCTCAATTCGAGTTTTTCGTCCATAGGTATATTAGATATACCTATATGTGGGTCCCACTACAATTGTTGGAATTCCAAATCGTGCCA
>JAVDBV010047783.1:0-46558 GCA_032619315.1 Piper longum
TTGCCAGATTGTATTAGTTATTTTTCAGACTAGTAACATTCGTTACTGACGGTTTTCTTATAATATATGTAGGTCTCGCAAATCCTGTATCGACTTCGGCGGAAGGACAGAAAAATGCTACACACACTTGAGCTCAACGCAGTATTTACTTTCTTACATTTATTTATATTTGTTGTATTTTTTATAAATAATTGACAATGTCTTCCATTCCCATGACACCAAGAGGGTTACTTCGATCTATTTTATGGATCGAGTCTCACTGACTAATAATATTAAACATGTCTCGACTCGATCGTAACATTTCTGATTCGGTTCTTAAGTGAACCAAAATCGGGGTGTTACACCTCCACCGCCCTTGCGCCTAGAAGTTGACCTGGCCATTGAATGAGGTTTCATTTAGTAGGCACGTGTCTGGGCTTCTCGGATTTCAGTGGTCCAATTTGGTAGAGGCCAATGCAAAGGCACCCTACCATCGCCCTTGTGTTGGGATTGGAAATTTGCATATAAATTGGTTCCAAACTCCATCCTTTTCACCCCTTTAGCCCTTCCTTCTGACCTTCCTCCTTTCCTTCTTCTTCTCCACTTTCTCCACAGCCTTCCTAGGCCTTCTCTAGGCCCTCTCCAAGCTAGCCAACTCCTAGGAGTGCTAGGTCTTGGAATTGGAAGCCCCAAGGGACCTCCTCCTAACCTCTCGGGAGGTAAAGTTGACATCTTTTCCTCCTTACCGTGATTGTTTGGTTTGTTTTGCTTTCTTTCTTATCTATTTTTATTTTTTTATGGTATATTTGGTTTCTAAGTATGTATTCTGGGAGTCATTTTCATGTGTATGATAAATGCATTAATTTGGAAGATTTGCCAAATTTCATGTTATACATGTCCATTTTGCATGATTCTCATTTAAGTTTACTCCCAACTAGTATATTACAAGGTTTGTTCCACATGTTTGATGTGATTTAACTTTTATCAGCACGCATGGGTACCAAACTTGGAGAAAGGTGGTAGCATTCACTCTTATAATGACTTAGCCTACTCTTTCCCCAATTTGTATACCCTGTTGTAGATGTTGTTATGCTACAATATTTTGCATGATTCTAGGTTTGTATATTAGCTAACCCATGAAAAAATAGCAAGCTAAATAAATTTAAGAAAAGACATGAACAAAACCCCTAAAATTGAACTATACTTGTTGTGTTGCATGGTTTCTGTGACATCTTGATGTTTGAGCTACTATTTGCCTAAGTTTAAAGATGAAATAAAATGTGTAAAAATATAGAGTATGACAGTAAGGGTATACTTGTAAGTCAGAAGGTTTGGGGCTATTTGGGAGTCATCTAGAGAGTTATTAGTGTTATCAAGTGTAAAGTAATGTAAGGTAAAACCTAGTTCTTTAGCTCTATTTATAACATACCAAACATTAGTCTTTTGGTGTTGAAATTTCTTGAAATTCACCTACACCTTTGGGTTGTTCCAGTATCTCCAATTCCCGGATTTCTTTGGACCAAAATACTTGGATTTTTAGTCTGAAATTTTGAAGAAGCATATTCAAGGTGTTGGATAACTACTACATTTTATTGAGGCCCATTTGGAGTCTCTAAGTCAATTAACAAACCATAGAAACTTTGGTGTTCGGCCGAGGAATACTATTTCCAGCATCTTAGACCAACCTTGGTAGACTTGAATTGTCATGTTAGTGCATGGGCCAACGTGTGGAAATTTTTTGTCTCAGGGTGTCATGGCCTGTCATTCCAAACTTTTGCCATTTGGAGTTTGTTTGGCACGTGCCAGAAATCGTAAGCTCTTTCAATTAATTATGATTAAGTGTTAAGAATGATTATTCACTAATTGCACTAGGACCCCTTAAACCCGAATTAAACTTATCTAATG
Organism: Piper longum; assembly: GCA_032619315.1. Classification (NCBI taxonomy): domain Eukaryota; kingdom Viridiplantae; phylum Streptophyta; class Magnoliopsida; order Piperales; family Piperaceae; genus Piper; species Piper longum. Next base: position 1,885 of record JAVDBV010047783.1, read on the forward strand.
AGGTTTAATGAGTGCCTAAACATGATAATTAATTTGATTAAATTTCTTAGTGAGTATGTTTGTGTGGAGGCTTTGCCTTGTTTTATGTGCTATCTTAGATGTAGAGTGATTAAGACTTCCTTTTCACTAATTAGTATAAACATAGTGAGCTCGTTGAGTTAGATCGGGGTGACCGACTCATCTATGTTTGCATGGCTCTTCTGCTTTACCTTTTCCTTGGATCCCTGAGAGTGAGATTTTATTGAGTTTTAGACAGTAGGACAGTAGTACTAGTATTTTATCAGATCCTACTAATACTGAGCCATTTAGCCTACCATTTCCTGGTTAATAAAACTTCATGGATGAGATCCTTTGATGGCTTTCAAAATTGAGCTAGGGAAAGATATTATAAGACCCATGCCAAGAGCTATTATAAAATGAATACTTGTATTTTGTTCGTGCTTAGCATGCCGAACTATCTGTTTTAGTTGTGCTTAGTGTGCTAGCTCATTTCATTTCATTGCACTACCGTGCTTATCGTGCAGGTTCATCATACTACATTGTCATGCTTAACGTGCCAGTTCATTTGATTGTTCAAGAGTGCTTAGAGTGTCTCTCTTCCTCCATCCTTTGTTTGTTAGTAATTCTAAAATTATACCATACAAGATGACCCATTTGCACTTTCGATGTTAGCAGTAATTATTAATCAGGCCAATAACCAATTTGTTTAATTACGATGGATTTCTTATATATATAAGTGAGATTCTTTCGTAATAGCCAGATTAGAGGGGCACATGGTGGGCGATTGTGTGTGTGTGATTTAGTGCATGAATTGGGGGTGTCTTAGGATTATGTGGAGTTGCATTGTGATAGTGAGGGTGCTATTAATGACTGAGCACATTGATGTAAGATATTATAAACTATTAGAAATTTTCATTAATGGTTTGGTTTATTTCATGCAGATTCCTACTAAGGATAGTGAAACTAATATATTTTCTAAGCCTATGAGTGAGGAGAATTTTAAGCATTGTTTGGGCTTTCTCATTGTTGAGATGATGAGAGTGTGGCCTAAGAGGGGTTGTGGCCATGCCAGTGAGGTGGTTTGAACCCAAAATGAATTAAAGTGTTAAACTGTGGACCACTACTCTTACCAATATCAAATGGAATGCTGACAACAGGAACAGACCTAACCAATTGAGGTGTCAAGAGACGGAAGGCTCTAGGGGTTATAATGTGTAGGAAAAATACTTAGAATACACAATATATGTATACTCTTAAGGCTAAGCTCCTGTAAATAGAACATCTTATATGTGTCCAAGTTATAATCAAGACTAAAATTCCTAAAAAAAATCCAATAGTGTCTCCCCTATAACTAGGATATCGAAAACAATTTTGCAACTTCTATAAAATTTACATTTCATGAAAACAAACATAGAATATTTCACTTATCAAATTTTATGGCACATTTATTCCAAATGCATTTCACCACATTCACAAAGTATTTATATCACATATTCATGTCGATCACAACATATTTTAACATTCTTTAGGTGGGAGGTTGCCTAGTCTTCTCATAGGCCCTTCTCATGCAAAGAAAATAATCCCGAAAAGTCATCCAACCCATATTTTTTTCCCCCAATGTACTAGCACATGTAGCATAATTTAGCGAACCTAGGTTGTTTTAACTTTCACTCGGAAAACTCCAAGGCTTGGAGAGTGCTTGCACAAAATGGTTAGACCTGTGTGCCCTAAAGTGTACCGCTTGCAAAACAGTTTAAACACATGTTAGTGATAATAATTTTCTTACATTCTCTCACACCTCAATTTTAAAGTTCAGGTAAAATACCCAAAGGATCTTATACATGCATAATCACATTGGCTGACTAGCCCCATATAGTATTTACATCACAAGACCACTGACCTCACATGGTAATTAGATCTTATGGCCCATTGGCCTCATCATCAAGAGCAAACCACAATCAACACAGAAGATCCAGTAAGCTTCCCTATGAGTCATTCTTGATATCCTTGAATCCCTCCGATCAAATTTGTAATACCACAATTATAGAAAGATCATGTCATTAATCAAAAGATTACTAGTTCAAAAATAACTAATAAAATCATTCTAAACTGGCAAATGGATAACTTATTATCCACGAGAAAACTTCAACAAGAATTAGAAATTCTCCCCAACTACATCATCATACTAAAATATGGCCAACAAGACCTAAATCATATGCATGAGCTAAAATCTAGTCGATAGTAACAAACCCATAATATAGATGAGCAAGAATCTGATCGATGACAACATGCACGTACTTTGGCCAATAGAGCCTTTTTGATAATCACTGCAGTATTGCATGATCTATACACTCAACAAAGAGCGTGCACGTGCTGAATATACACTGTTAGCAGATACTATATTTAATAATCATAAATATTAATCACCAAACCAAGAAGCATGAGTCGGTACCAATAGGGTGCCTCGATGAGCATGACGCTCATCCATCATGCGTGCATAGAAAATTTAAAAATTATATAAAAAATATAATGGCTAGGAAGGGTATGATATATAGAGCTAATGTGACTTTTGAGCTGGATATCATTTTCGAAATTCACATAGACGGATCTAAATCTTCTTGTTTAATTAATTTAAAAAATTGATTAGATGGCTTGTACGTAGTGGTCTAATAAAACACCACTAATTACTTCTTATGACAAAAAAACAAAATAGCGTAGAGCCAAGCAGTAGATTAAGCAGAAGGAATCTTAACAGAACTATGGGGCAAACTCCACGCCCTAACTCCAAGAATTCAACTCTACACGGCCTAGCAAATGCAACCATTACTCAACTCCCACTCATGATGAAATGCATGCAAGAACATAAAGACAATCCTAGATGCAACAAGATGACATGGCATACAAAAAAGTAAGAAAAAATAAACACCAACATCACATTACAATCTTCATACTAAGCACATCATCATAAATGCATAAGATTTTGTAAAAATAAATAAAGTTTTCGAGATTACGATCTCAAAGAATTATGAAATAAATTTTGAGATTCAACACACATACTTGAAGCTAGAATGGAATATCGAAATGCCCCCAAAGATTTAAGGCAACTTAACTGAAGATGCACAACACACTAATGGAAAATAAGATTTCAGTAAAATTATGAAAAATAACATAAGATGTTAGGTAAACTAGTTAGACTAACTCCGATGATAATTTTGCCATAACAACTTTAAATTCGGAGAACATAAAAGATGTTGAACCAAACTCACACATGTGTCCATTAATAAAATATTAGCATTATTAAAATAATTTTACTTCATTTAGTTAATTAAGATAATTAAGCTGATTATTATTATTTAACTTAAGATTCTCATACTATATTTATTTGACAACCAAATACGAGTTAAAATATTATCATTTTAACTAATTAATTAATTAATCATTTTGGTATACAAAACGAGGGCAAGAGAACGCAATAGGAAAATTATAAAATTGTAATCTTTTCGACCGTTATTTGGTAGATAAGTGGCTAAAATTGTAACTTTTCATCAAAAGAAGCATTTAACTACATTTTACAAGTAAACATCAAAACTCTAACAAAAAAAATGCTAGATCTACAAACAATCATGATGATCTACACATCTACATGCCTAAATAGGCAAATCTGTATGCAAACACATCATGACCATACCCAAAAATGAAAAGAAAATGAGAAAGAGGAGTGTACCTCACGAGGGAGAAGAAAATAGAAGAAGGAGGAGAAAGGGTGAAGGAGGATGAGGTGGGGGAGGAGGAAAGGGCTGGGAGAAGGGGAGGAGGGTGAAGGAGAAGGTGGCGGCAGCAGCTAGGCGAGTGGGAAAAAAGAAAGGTGGGAAGAAAAGACAAGAAGGGAGGGTTTTTCACTTGAACCCTATCTGTGCCTACCACCCGAGCGCTATGGCACTATGCACACATGTGGTACCCTGCACACGCATACAACGCCACGACTCTAGGAACTGAACACTGCGGTGCTGAGAGCTGGAATCAGCCCAATAGAAGGAAAAAGAGAGGGAAAATAGGGGAAGAAGGTGAGGAAGGTTCATGGTAGCCGCTAAAACTCAACTAGGCTATTAGGGTACGCTGAGAATACCATGTTACACAACTAAAACTCTAGACTAATGTGAGGCCAAAAGTAAAACACACATGAAAGACGTGCAAACACGCCCCTAAGCTATCAACAAAAGCTAAAGAAGGCAAAATAGCAAGAACTGCTACAAGAGAGCTTCAACTTAACAAGCTAGATTAAACCTAAATAGCAAGAAATGGCCACAAAAGCTGATAACAGAAGCAACACAATCAATGACTTGACAATTGGTGTTTGACTAGAGAGAATGCTAATACATTGATCGCTCAACAAGGGACGCAACAAATGCTCAAGCCACGATACACACAAAACGATCCTCCTAGTAACGGACCAATCAAATCAGATCGAGTGCATGCTATTCGAATCATGCAAACAATAAACTGAATGTAAAATACCAGACTAGTAGACTGCTTTTTACTTGTCTTTGTGTCGATCTTTGGTACGATGTTCATTTCTAAGTTGCTTTGAGAATATGAACTATATTTTTTCACCAAGGTGAAGATTATTATTTTTCGAGCTCGAGAGCAAACGAAGAGGTGATAAAGAAGAAAGGGTAGAGTGCCTAGGCATCGGCTGACAGGCAGGCACCCGGGCAATGACCATTTTAAAGTTTTCCATAACCATGGGTGTTCGGGACCGCAACAACCAGGACTTCGTGGGTCTGCACATTTTTGGACGGTTTTCACCCATTTATATTATTTTTTATCCATTTTATAATCATAATATTATTTTGCATAGAGAGGGTTCTAAGGTGTTGGAAGCGGAACTGTACTCTAGGATTGAGAGAGAGAAGTTTTATTGTACAAAATAATTTGTAATTCTTCGTTGCCAGGAATTTCTCCACAGTTGTTTAGCCTCAAGTTTAGAGTTTTTATGTTATTTTTTATTATTCTTTGTCATTAATTTCATAGTTCATGTGCTTGATTATTAACCATTGCCTAGTTTTAGACTTTTACAAGTGCTATCGATTCCAACACAAAAGGGTATATAATTGGAAAGCGTAAATTCATTTTTGTTGGTTAGTTTTAGTTGAAGGAAAGAAAGTTTTGAAAGCTCTATACTTCGTTTCTAAATTTTGGAGCAAGATGTTTTGACATGCTGCTTCCATGATGATCGCAGCAACAAAAGTGTCTTATAGGCAATATAGGCAAGGAAGAGTTGCGAGGAAATTGTTTAGCAGTAAAGAGGGCAAGCGGATGTTTAACATAGAAAAAATGAGGGGAAACTCAATTTCGGTTGAATGCGTGGAGGGTAAATTCTTTATGGCACTAACTTTATTAATTACACGGATTCATGATTTTAGACCACTAACACTTTTAATATAATTTTTTGTTAAATTCATACCTAAAAATGAAAATAGTGGAAACCCACAAATAAAAGAACAAGCCGGGAAAGCGCATGCGTAGGGAACTCAGGATTCCGCGGACAAAGAATAATAACTATCTTTTTTGGAAAATCAATAATAATAATAGCCTTTTAAGAAAAAAAAACAAAGTAAAGGGGTACTTTGGGCATTGGATAACAATTTACGGCCCAAAAATTCCAACCCAGCTATACGGCTGTCACTGTTCTCTGCTACATCCATAGTTTTTCAAAAACACAGAGAGCAGACAGGGCCGATAGCCACTCTACCTAGCCCTCACGTCGAGCGGCCAACCTGCTTTGTTTTTGAGCTGATCATAGCTAGCTAAGGACGTGGGCGTCATTGAGGCTCTACTTTTCCCCTTTTCTCTATCTTTTTTTGTGTTAGAGGAGAGTGATGAGGTGAAGGTCCAGAAGTTGTTGGGTTATGTTGTACCTGGAGACATCACAAGGCGGGTGGAGTTTCAGCAGGATGGGTCTTCCTGCTTTGCATTTGAAGCTTCTGGTTTGGAGTTTTCGTTGTGAACAGGTCCTTCTCTGATCTCCTGTTTTTCAGCAAAAAACCTTTTTTTTTTAATCTTTTTTAACTTAACTGGTAGTCAGAATGAAAATGCTCATTATCTAGGTCCTTAGATGTGGCGTATGAAACTCGATTGCTATTATTAAATCTATGAGTATATTTTTAGGTGACTGTTAGTTTCTTTCAATTGATTTGATTGAATTTATCCTTTGGGGAATACAACAAGACAAGCGCTGGAGCTATGCATTGTGGGATAGACACTCTTGTATTGCAGCAGGTTGTGGCAATGCAGATGCTATTGTGGTTTTTTTGTAATTACATTTTCGATATGATGCCTTTTTTTTTGTTTTTCCTTAGCAAATTAGCAAGTCATTTTTACTGTTTTTGCCTTGCTAAATGACATGTTGATCATAATATACACACAGTTTCAACTTAGAAGCTACATTCTTCTTGATCACTTGGTATGTTTACTGATTTATTTAAGTGCCAACCAGCTTAAACAGTGCACAGTACTTTTAAACATTTCCATTTCATTACATGATAAGCTAACATTTATTTAAAGCTATAGATTTATGGCGGTCATGTGTATATGTTTTATTATGTGCAGAAGGGATTTATCAATTCCAGAAGGAATAGTTATGCCTGTTATTTATCTTCAACCTCGAGTCCAAAGATTTGTTTTTAGTGCACATTTTTTAATGAAGAAATATATTTGACAATGAATCAGTTTCTTATAAAACATTCAGGCTGTGGAGCTTACCTAGGCATGTAAAATTATGCAAGGAAGTTTCATCTTTAAAAAGCCACCAAGAAGCAGCCGCCTGAGGGCCTCTAGTAAATTTCCGAAAGATGGTAAGTTGATGAACAATATAGAATCACATTAATCATTTTTAGCTTTATTATCTATTAAGAATATTAGTACGATTGCAGTCAAACTAAGATTCTAATGGATAATCAATTAATCCTCCAGGTTACAACAGTTCAAGCTGGAGATATTTTTTACCATGTTTCACAAACTCGTGAAGTGATCATGTAAGCTTTTTTTATAAACTCATGACTATGTTTCCGTTTCTCCATGTCATTCATGCTTTGATTTTATCGTCTAACACAAATTAAGCGTCTTCAAACTCTCAGGTCCTTGGACAAAACAATCTCCCATCTTGAAGTGCAGCTGGCTGCTGCTAGGGCTGTGCAAACAAGTAACAGTGGCACTCTTCCTGCAGCTTCCAAAGTAGGACTTGATCAGGTAAGATGCCAGAAAGTTTTCATGGTAATGGGAAATATCACTGCTTTTAGCAGCAGAAAGAAAAGAGATTCAGTTTGGCAAACATGGATGCCACAAGATTTACTCATCTACTAGCTACTCAAAATTGTGATTTCAATATGCTGGTTCGGATATATTTTTCTTTTTACTTTGCAAGGGAGAAATTGAAGAAATTAGAAGAAGAAAAGGGTATTGTGTTACGTTTTGTCATTGGTCACAGGTAAGGCGTCTTCTTGTTTATGTCTCGCCAAATTGCAATTAATTGGTTTCCAAAATGCAATCTGATGAATTTATGGACTGTTCTTGGCTAAGACAATGAGTACTAGTCTGCTTATCTTGCTATGGGTATAGACTATTAAGGATTTTTTTTAGCTTCTTTCCCATTGTGGTAGACATCAGTCCTCACTTACAATTGAGCATTTCTTTAAAATTTCAGTGCATCTCTGGGTGGTGTTTTAGATCGTGCTATTGACGCTGAAGAAGAACAATATAAGGATTTCTTAAGATTGGTATTTCTTTTGAACTGATGATGCTATTTTGTTTTTCTTCTACTAATTTTCAACAATTCTATGCAAGTATTAGTTATATTAGAATTTATTTACTTTGTTCACATCTCATAGGATCATGTAGAAGGGTATCATGAACTGTCTTTAAAAACTCAAATATACTTCTCAAAAGCTGTTGCACAATGGGATGGTGAGTTTTACATCAAAGTGGATGATGATGTCCATGTTAATCTTGGTTAGCGAATTCAAATCTTATTTGAGTTTTTTGTCAAGACATGCTTGAATATATCCATTTCTGAACTTAGGAACCATGACTTTGGCAGGCATGCTTTCTTCTATTTTGATTCAGCATGAAACAAAACCTCGAGTTTATGTAAGGTTGTACGAAATCCGGGCCTGTACTTGCACAGAAGTAAGATGCCTTCCTGTTCTGAAATTCTTGTAAAGATGCCTTACATTTACTTACAGGTATTGACCAGTTATTTTGACAGAGGAGTGAAATATCATGAGCCTGAACATTGGAAGTTTGGTGAGGAAAGGAACAAATACTTTAGGCATGCTACAAGTCAGCTCTACACAATTTCTAAAGATTTAGCAACTTATATATCTGTCAATTGGTAAGTTGATCTTCTGTAGTCTATTAATGAACTTCATTCACTCAGACCGTACTTCTCTTATGATGGTCTCTTTTGCCCGGGTCGACATCGTTTGCACAGATATGCAAATGAAGATGTGCCTCTTGGCTCCAGCTTTATTGGTCTTGTTGTGGAGCATATTGATGAGCGGAATCTCTGCTGTGGAGCCTCTCTAGGTAAAATGAGTGTTGCTTCATTCTTTGAGAAAATTTCCCAACATGCAATATAACCTTTTGTTTCAATTGTTGTAGGGAGAAAACCATTACATTTTTTTCATTTGCCTTAGGTCTGTATGTGACTATGAATTGTTTGGCTTATTTTCAAATTACACGTACTAGCCAAGATGCGAGGCCATGCGCAGTTTGTGTTAGAGATAAGACTCCAATTTTCTGAGTACACCCTCATTAAATAGTGAGATAGATTATATTGATTTGATATCTTAGTGATACTCCAATTTCAAAGATTGACTGTAGTTGAATGAGGAGATGGAGTATAATTGAATGAGGAAATAAGACTATTTGGTAAAGAAAAATAGTATCTATTTAGTATAATCACAAAATAGTATAAATGAAAAAAAAAATTCATGTGAAATGCAAACAAAATGAGATGAAATGACTTGAAAAATTTTAAAAATTCCCTTCTATGTTTGTTTAGTAGGAAAATCAGATGAAATGAAATCTTCTTTTTCATGTCTACTAGTGCCTCCCAAAATTTCTCTTTATATCTTATATTTTTTATATAAAAAATATTCTTTTATAAATTTATATATATTTATTTTAATTGAATTTTTTTTATTAAATTTGTTAACATCCAAACAAATTAAAATTTGTAGCCTTTAAATTTTACATTTCTTTAGTACAAATTCAAAACAACCAAACAAACTCTAAAGTTACCATAAAAAATGTAAATGACAGAAAATTTAAAATAGTCAACTTATTAAAATTAGTGTATATTTAATATACTTTAAAGATAAATCTTTTATAATGTGTTTTGTATTCAAACTAATTGTAATTATCTTGTGTAGCTTACTCACGTCTTCTCCCATAACAAAGAAAATTACTCATTTTTCTGATCTATTGAAATAAGGGAAAAATAAATTTTTGCTTGTTCAAGAGCACATGGGTGGGTTATATATAAGGTAATTATAATTATTTTGTGCTCATGTAGATTTAATTATATTTAATTTATATACAAAACAATCAATGTAATATTATTTTTTTATAAAATATATATAAAAAAATAATTATTTTTTATATGGTTGCTTATTTTAAAATTTTTACGTTATTCACATTATTTTCTAGACTTTAAGAGTATAGATTAAAATTATGCTATCAATGCATTAAAATGAAAACAATGTTATTATTAGGTTGGCCTAAGTTCGCTAAAAAAAAAAAGAGAGAAAAAAGGTAAAAGGTAAAAAAAAGGTTCTTGGGGAAAGCTGTTGATCAACTACAATAGTCATGCCTAAAGACAATAGGATTTTAAGGGGAACATGAACGTTTGGAGCTCTTACTGAGCAATCATGTTGTTTAGAAATTTAATCCTAATATTGGTCAAGATTAAACTTAAGAAAGTTGTTTTAATTTTGAACCTCGATAATATCTTTCATATCCAAGTTTAATTTACTTCACACCATTTCGGATTACATTACTAATATTTATTAGTCTTGTAATGGAATATTTTATGAGAATGTTTTTCAATCCATAGGCCTTCCTAAGGGTGTTGAATTTATTTTTTCCACCTGTAAAATCTGAGATGTTCTATATGTGAATCACATTCTCATTTTTGGGAATGACTCGAATAAAACCTAGAAAGACCAAAAAGTAATAATGAGAATTTTGAAATGAAGGATCTTGTACTCGCAAAGATCAGATGCATTAGTCTTTGTAACACCTAAACAAAATAGCATACGGAATTGATCGATTCAAGGATCAATGAATCAAATGCTTTGTTTTAAAAACACATTTTTTTCAACAATATAAGTAAGCTTTTATGCCACACATAGCAAACTGCCAAGTTTGAAGTGATGGATAATCTCACATTTGAAAACAAAAGAAAACTTATCATTGATCAAACTTAAATTGGCCAAGCAAAAGAAGAAATGATATGAGACTACTAGCCACATTAAAATGCCATTGTATGTATGTTTATGGATTTTTTTCATGTACATAACTTATCATCAGTTTGTCTCCTTGTCAAGAACCATGTAAAAATATATATAAAAATAACTTCACACAATTGCTAAGGTAATCATCCTTAATTTCACACATTTATGCCCACAATCATACATTAAATACGGCCTTAGAAGCAGATGCAACATTCCTCCAATAGGCAGCAGCAGCAAAGGGCAGCCAAACTGCAAAATGAAAAACTCAATCAACATGCATAGTTATGCTGCAGTTGAACATAGCTTCACCTGTTCTCCCCAAATCGTATCAAATATATTCACAAAATATACAGTTCTGTCCATTCCTTCTGCACATTTATATACGTACAAGGATAAAAGATGCGGCGGAACCTAATCCTTTTTAACCTAATGATGTTGAAATAAAGCTGCAAATTAAACCAAGTGTACTCCACGAAGAAGAAATCACCTCAAAATAAAAGTCTGCCAACCTTGACTCGGCAATATTTCAAACATTCTACTTAATTCCTGATTCCTATATCAGTTCTAACATTAAGAATTGTCAGTTGAATTTTTTATCCCCCTTTATTGGTTAAGTGGGATGAGATTGGAAAAGTGCAAAGTTCAAATTTTCCCATTATTGGCAAAAACCATTATATTTGCATTTTCATAAAGTCAAACATCTCTTTTATCTCTCACTAGCCTAGCGGCCTTAACATCTCGCCTCTAGCATACTTCATATGCAAGAGTCATACTTTTCTAAATAATCTAGTAGTTTAGAACTATTGCTTAATAATCTTAATGAAGAAGCTCAGAGCTAACGCTCTTTTTTTGCTAAAATTCAAGCAATGCAGTACCTTGCAATACTTTTCCTTTTCCGATAAAGGCTTCATCAATAAGCAACATATAAATGTTCTATGCAAACATTTATCATCCATCAATGTAAAAAAAAACACTTTATTATAAACACATCTAGTTTATGAACTATAACTTGTCAATGAGTAAATGAGGAAAAACTGTTTAAAATTAATTTTAATTGTCACAACTAAGATCATGACACCCATGCATGTCTGGAGTGATCATGCATACATTAAAAAATTAGTCTCCTTGTATATTTAAAGCAATTTGTATTTTCAATCCAGTGCTCCTGCAAAATGTTAATCTCCTTTGATTTTGAATTATTTCTTTTCTTAGCCTCTCTCTCTCGGAAATAGAAGGCACCCTTACATCACTGTATTTTTTTTGTTGTAAAATGCCCTAAGTGGACCTAAAACATGTTAAAAACAAAGTATAGCATATTTGAAGTCTCTAATACTCAATCAAAATAACATTATCAATTATGCATAGGTATAGGGCATGAGTTAATAATAGCATAATGGCAATAGTGCACGGCTAGTTGCGAATATTAAACTGAGATAAAAGCTTTAAAAGATGTACCAACTAAATTCATCAGCCACGCTTACTAGTGAATCAACTACTAAATATGGGTTCATCTGCATCTAACAAAATGAACGTCTCATGCAAATAAATTCCTCGTGCAAAAAAAAAAAAAAACACACTCACACACACACACAAATTATATCTATGATATATACATATTATATATTGATGCCATCCTAATCAATTAGAAAGCGGCTAATTCAAAGTTACCTTACGAGCATGAAGCAGAAAAATAAAGAACAAACACATACACAACATTAGGCAACTTTATTATCTAGCACCAAATTCAATTAAATTACTTAATTCACTTCACAAAAAAAAAATCCAAATGCCCATAAAATATTCAATCTAGCCTGGTAACACCAGATTTCATTCTTCAGTGAAATAATATCATAATGTTAGATTTAATCCAACCATATTACTTAATTCAATTCAAAAATAAAAATAAAATAAAATAAACCCGAATACCTATAAAAGTTTCATTCTAGATTACTAACACCCGCTTTCATTGTTCACAGTAACTAAAATCTAGTTCAACAATTACTTAATCCATTTCATTAAAGAAAACTCCAAATTAAGAAGAAATCTAGAATACAAGAAAATATCAGCATAAAATTAACAACAAGAAAAAAAATAAACCACTTCACATAACAACAGTGTCAAACAATAAAATCCTTATATCCATTAAATACGCAAAAAAGGAGGCAATCATGCAAACAGAAAAAGAAAATTACCATCCTCTGAGAAAGGAGAAGCAACCATCATCGTCACGGTGGTGGCAGCAATGTTCAGGGGGAGGGTACTGCTGCGGGGCGTACGGAGGAGGGTACTGCTGCGGGGCGTACGGAGGAGGGTACGGATATTGCTGGGGCGGGTAGGTAGAAGGGTGAGGAGGAAACTGCGGAGGCTGCGGGTACCCCCCACCATGGAAGTAGCTCTGGTACGACGCCGTCTGCGGTGGCGGGAACCGATCGAAAGACCCCTCCGGAGGTGCCGATGGGGGAAGATAGGGTGTTGGGTACCCTGGAAAAAAAATGAGAAAAAAAAAAACCAAAATCCAAATCAGATTATTCACAAATTACATATAAGAAAAGAATATGAAAATTTGGTGGAGGTCCAGATTCGAATTCAAAGGGGAGTTTGGGAGGTTCAGAAATCATGAAAAGGAGGAAGATGGAAAGGAGGGGAGTTGTGCCTGGGGGAGGGTAGGATTCGGGAGGGATCTTCTGGTAACTCATTCCCGGATCGGAGGGCGGGAGACCTCAGACACGTGAATGGGTTGCCGCTGCTGCTGCCGGCCAGGAGCCCTTTTTGTCACCACCAGATCTTTCTTTTCTCTTTTTCTTATGTGCAAAGTTTCAATGCTTTCGTTCGTTTACGGATTGACAACAGAGTTTTTCCTTATAAAAAATAACTTAAAAAAAAAACTACTTACAATGGGAGAATCAGACATAATCATTAAAAAAAAATTAAATCATTTAAAGTTTCCTTATTTATGGGTAGAAAAAAAAATTAAACCCAACTGTACCGCTAGCGGGACAACCAGATCATGCCTTTAGGGTATCACCCAACCTTTGGGACAACTCATGATTTGCCGTCAATGGCTACCAGATCAGGCCACCTTGAGGCTTAGGGCATCCTGATCATAACTCTGGTGGCTACCGCTGTTGGTGGCCAGCCAGCAACAGCATATATTTCCAAAAATATCTGCTTTTTTTAAAATAACTCAATTGATTCCAGTTGGATCGATTTATTTTTTGTTTTAACTTAAAACTTAATCAAAAGGTAGTCTTGTTGCTAGGGAGAATTTTTCCCTTTTTTATAACTAATGATTATACACTATTCTTGCTCGCGTAGGCCGTCTTTTTGTAAGGAAAAGCTTGATAAGGGTTTATTATAATTAGTAAGTGAGTAATATATTGAAAAAAATGAATATCGTTCATACGAGGGCAAGTTATCAATCAATTAGAATTCTCAAACCAAATTATCTAAAAAAAGAAAAAATATTTTTTATGATTTTTATCTAATTAAATTCTAATTAAAAAAAGACCTAATCTAAGTCTTAGGTTATCTCAATTGTGCGATATTATGCTAGAGGGGAATCTCTTTCAATCAATTAGCAAACAAAATAATTATAATAATGGAACTAATTATTATATTTCATTACATGGTAAAATTCTTATAGTATAATTATCTATTTTAGTGTACCAAGTATCTATATTAAATCTACTTAATATTGGATATCTTTTGATGCACTACCCATTATTAAATTAATTTAATACTCATTAAGCTTCTTAAATTCCTTATTATTAAATCTCTTTTTGGATGCATGATTTAAACTAACATCATAAATATCTTTTAATGTTCCTACTCAAACACTTGTATTTAATTTATAAATATATCTTGTAGATTCCCACATGGATGTATCTTTTTACCTCCAAACTCTATTTTCCTTCATTCTTTTTTTGTTCTCTTTGCCTTTCTTTCATCTATTTGATCAAAACAAAATCAAAAATGATTTAATCAGCTAATATAACACCTAAATTAATTATAACTGAAAATATCAATCAAAATCTCCTATAATAAAAAATCAATAAAAATACAATAAAAACCGTCAAAAGCCTCAAGAACTTAGTAACATTAAGAACCGAAGAATAAGCCAAATATGAATAAAATGTACAATTATCAAATCGCATACTTTTATCTTGAAGTGAGGAATGAGAACCTTAATTTAAGACATGATACTATAGAGATTTTTAGCATCTCAAACCGATATAAATATAGTAGATGAAAATGAATTTAATCATTTTAACTATATAGCAGTACTTTTATTTTTTTTCAAGACAATCTCTAAGAGCTTAATACATATCTACACTCATTCCACGTATATCGAATCCCTTCTCACCCAACGCATACATTTTATACAACACATCAAGGGCCAAGAAGTGGTTTTAGTTTTAACTGATAACTCTAGGACGAGAAAGTTGAGTTAGAGCCATGCATGGATTATATAACGACCCTAAACTCGCATCACGTGGATTTTAGCTTGTGGCCAAATCCAAATGCTCCTAAATGGCTACTTCATCCGAATGTTGTATCTATGAGTAAAAATTCTATTGTAAGGTCAAGCCATCAGATATAAGACCCAACTGTGTTGAAGAGTAATAGTTGTCATCTACATGAAAAGGGCTTTCAATATGTTTTCTAGATGTGATATAAGAATTAGACAACCTAATTAATCCTCAATGATCTAATATGGAGTTGGCTCTTGATGCCACTTGTTAGAACTTTATTTACTTAACCTTAATAACCAAAACTTTATTCTTCTTCGTATCAAATCATCAAGTGAAAACAATTGGATAGCAGAAACGTACCTGAATCCATAAAAGAAAATTAATTCTTTACATCTTTAAGTTTTGATCTTCCAAATTCAAGAATAATTTTCAAAACCAAAGTTTCTAAACGATGGGATACCAGAACGAAAATTACTTATGAATTCAAGGACCATAACCTCTTTATTTATAGCCTTAGTTTCATAATTTCAATTTGAACCCATCATAAAAGAGAAATTACGAAAATGATATCTATATATTGAATTCCATACCTTTTATTGAATTTCACACCTTTATTTATGGCCCATAAACCTTAACTTTAATACATCAATTTAATTTAAGCCAACCTTAAATAATAGTATATGATACAATTCAAAATTTATGTATATATTTATGTCCAACATCCAACAGGAGATAGTAGGATGAGAGATCCTCATCGAGCAGGGATGGATCTTGACAATCGTGGGGATCACGAAATCGCTATGGTAATGAGTTTCGATCCTTAAATGAATTTACACATCCGAAATTCATGTAATAGATCAAGTTAAATTTTTCAAAGTTTGCTGGAAATTCGTAGTTGGCATACTAGTTATAACAAGCTGATCAATACATTTGTTGTCATGACATTCCATAAGGTAATTTTTGTTGCATTTCATTGTCAAGGTCATGCACATATATGGTTAAAAATCTTGTGGGATGATGAGGTAGATTTACCTTAGAATGAATTTAGAGATCGAACGTTGACAAAGTTTGAACCTTCTATGTATGATGATATTGTGGGAGACTTGATTAAACTGTAATAAGAAGGGATAGTAACAGAATATCAAATTGAATTTGGCACACTACTAAGTAAAACGAAAGGGATATCAAAGGATCAATTAGTATCATACTATGTTAGTGGTCTCAAAGAAGAAATCAAGTCTGATGCGCAAGTCGCACAACCAATACACTACATAGGGTAGTAAGCTTGGCTAGAAAATTTGAGAAGAGATGTAACGACAAATTGCAATCAAAGCTAGTTGCCTTTCAGAAGAGAAGGCTTTATACATCATCTAGTCAGGATCAGAGAGACAAATCTTAGGCCTTAGGCAGTACTTCGAAGTCCCATCTGGCGGAAACAAGTGTTAAGCCAAAAGATGCTTCAGCAAGTTCTGTTCCTATTAAAAAATTGGCACCATCAGAGTTGTAGGACAAGAAGAATAAACGATTTTATTTCAATTGTGATGAAATATTTGAGATAGTACACAAGTGAAAAAGATTATTCCTCATTGACAAAGCCGAAAGTGAGTAATCTTTAGAAGAAAGCTAGGAGTTCAAAGAACCGCCATTTCTATTCATGCTTTAAAAGGGGAACTAGCTTCTAACACTATGAGAATAGAAAGGCAGATAGAAGACACAAGATTACCAGTAGAGCACAAAATTTTGTCAGCAAGCAAGTGGTACAACGTCTGCAATTGTTAATTATTTTGAAGCATAAGTTGAAGGTGAAAGTAGCAAGTGGGAACATATTCCGTCAATTTGAACTTGTATTGGTGTTCAATTGGATATACAAGACTATGTGTTTCGAGTAAACTTGCATGTCCTTGATCTAAATGACTATGACATAATCTTGGGCACAAAGTGGTGGAAAACCCTAGGCTCCATCATGTGGAATTTCAAGAGTTTGCCAATCTCATTTCATAGGGAAGGTGAGCACATTCAACTGTAAGGATTTTAATCAGCAGATACTACATTCATTTCATGGAAGCAATTGAGGAACTTGTGTATCGCCAAATCATCACAGGTCATGTCTTAAGTAATAGAGCACATGCCAGAAGTATTAGGAAGTGATCTCACTCAATGGAAGAGTTGTTGCAACAATTTCCATAGTTATTTGCAAATCTTATTGGCTTGCCTCTGTCATGACCATGTGGTCATAGAATCCTCATTAAGGAAGAACAAAAGTTGACAAAAGCCAAGCCATATCGTTATGCTCACTACCAGAAAGAAGGGATCGAACACCAAGTTTAAGAAATGCTCAAACAAGGGATTATACAACCGAGCTCAAGTACATTTTAAGCTCCTGTAATTCTAGTAAGAAAGTAGGATGACACATAGAGGTTGTGTGTTAATTACGGGAATTCGAACAAAGCAATAGTGAGGCATAAGTTCCCAATTCCAACTACGGGGGATTGTTAGATGAATTGAAGGAAGCAATGGTTTTTCAAGACTTGATCTCAAAGCTGGATACCATCGGATGAGAATGGCTGAATCGGACATTTATAAGGCTGCCTTTTAGATTCACCACGGTCAGTTATAGTTCAGGGTGATGCCTTTTAGTCTCACCAATGCTCCATATACATTCCAGGAACTTATGAACAATGTGTTTTGCAAGCATTTAAGACAATTTATTTTGGTTGTTTTTTTATAATATACTCGTGTACAACAAAGATGGGAATCACATGTTACACTTGAGGATTACTTTTGAACTTTTACAGGAAAATCAATTGATCTTAAAAAAATCAATGTGTTCATTTGGCTGCAATACAATTCATTATTTGGGACACAATCACAATGGAAGGGTGCACATGGATAAATACAAAATACAAGCTATTGCCAAATGGCTTGCTGCAAAAAGTGTTCAAGCTTTGAGAGGATTCCTGGGACTCACCGACTGACTATAACCATAGGTTTGTGAAGAACTATGGTAAATTGGCTAAACCATTGTCTGACATGCTCAAACACAATGCTTTTCACTGGACAAAAAAATCTGTTAGTGCATTCAACAAGTTAAAGGAGTTGATGGTGCGAGCACCTGTCTTAGCATTACTCGACTTTTTTCTTTCCGTTGTAGTTGAATGTGATGCCTTAAATTTTGGAATGGGAGCAGTTTTGATGCAAGATGGAAAGGCCATTGCTTATTTTAGTAAAGCTTTGATTGGTAAAATGCTTTTGATGTCAGCATATAATAGAGAGTTATTAGTTTTTGTTTTGGCCATAGAAAAATGGAAAGGGTACTTAATGGGGTAGAAATTTAGGGTATACACGGATCATACCAGCCTTAAACTGCTATTGAAACAACCAATTTGGACCATGCAGTAACAAAAAATAGCTGGTAAAATTAATGTCATTTGACTTCAAAATTATCTAAGCCTAGGAAAAAAATGTCATTGTAGATACTTTATCAAGAGTCTAAGAAGAGGAAGTTAGCAGTAACCAGCAACCTAGTCTTCCCAAACAATTTTTACTGTCTTTGTCCATAGTAATCCCAAATTGGATGGAAATAATGGAGGAAGAAGTGAAGCAAGATGATTATATCTATGCATTAATGACTCAAGGTTTGAGAAGGCCTTTAGAGTGGAGATTAGAAAGTGAAGAATGACCTTCTATACATTAGAGGGAAACTCTTCTCCAACACAAAAAATTAGTTGACACTGAGAATCATTAAATGGATGCATACAATGACATGAATGATTTGAAAAGACAATGTGTCAAGGATCAAACAAGTTTTTAGGTGGAAGGGCACGACTAAGGCAATAAAGACTTTTATTCAAAGTTGTGATGTATGCCACAAGAATAAGAGGGATGCTATGAATTCAAAAGGTCTTGTCTCCTCTACCTATTCCAGAGAGGGTATGAGAACACATATCCATAGATTTTATAAAGGGGTTGCCCAAATCTGAAGGGAAAATAGATCTGTTTGCGGTTATCGACAAGCTAAGTAAAGTTTCACATTTTATACTAACCACCCATCCGTACACTGCGATGCAAATTGGAAAGATTTTCTTTCAAAATAT
The DNA here is from genome assembly GCA_032619315.1 of Piper longum. NCBI lineage: Eukaryota > Viridiplantae > Streptophyta > Magnoliopsida > Piperales > Piperaceae > Piper > Piper longum. The sequence continues at coordinate 20,965 of JAVDBV010047783.1, forward strand.
ATTCAAATTGTCTGGATTGTCTAAGTCTATTATGAGTTATAGGCACCCTGTATTTCTAAGCAAATTTTGGAAGGAAATTTTTCGGTTGCAAGGGGTATCTTTTAACCTGAGCACTGTATACCACCCACAAACAAATGGGCAATCGAGGCTGTAAGCCTTGGAGATGTATTTGAGTTCATTTTGCAGTGATTCTCCAAAGGAATGGGTGAAATGGCTCCCTTGGAAGAATTATTGTTTCAATACTTCCTTGCATTCAGCTCTAATGCTGTCCCCATATCAAGCATTGCTTGGCAATGTTGGGCAATGAACCTCCTTTGTTGACATATGTACGAGGGACTGCAACAGTGACAAAAAAAGATATATTTTTGCAGGACAGGGATAGGGTGATGCAAACTTTGAAATACCATCTCAGATGAGCACAAGAGAAGATGAAGCTAAACTATGACAAAGATCGTCACGAGATTGAGTTTAATGTAGGGGATGAGGCTTATATTAAACTACAGTCGTATAGACAACATTCAATATTGAGAAAAAAAAATCACAAACTTTCACCAAGATTTGTAGGTCCATTCCCTATTGTTAAGAAGATTAGTTTTCTTGCTTATAAAGTTCAGCTTCCCCCGGATGCTCGCATGCATGATGTCTTTCACATTTCCCTGTTAAAACTTGCTTTGAAATAGAGGGAGGAAGCTGATAACTCATTGTTGGTATTGTTGCAATCAAACAGTGCACTGGCAACCATTCCGATGCAAATCAAAGGGAAGCAAAATTGGAAGGATGAAATACAGAGTCAGGTGAAGTAAGTAAACAAAAATGGTCCATGGATTTGGGAAAAATTTTCAGTTGTGACGAAGCATTTTCCTTCCATCCTTACAGAACAAGGATGATTTCTACAGAGGCAATCATGTATAGTATGAAACAATAGTGAAGGGCATTATTAACGTTTGTAATAAAAAGTGAGGATAATTTTGGAAATTCAGATGTTTAGTGATTTATTTTGAATTTGGGAAGATGTTGTGGAGGGAAAGTTAAGGAATTAGGGATTTTATATTGTATTGGCATTGATAAAATTGTATAGAAAATTAGAAATAAGAAAATAGTTTAAAGAAGGTTTCTCCTCAATTCCTTGGTTCTTCTACGTAATTGAAGTATATCTTGAATTGTTCTGTGAGCATGTGAGATGTAAAACCCGTGATTCGAGTTACGGTTTTATAGTCGTTAACCGACCGGTTTAGCCGTAGGTTCAAGTTGAGTATATTTCAGAACACGTATATTGAGCCGACGCCGGTCGCGTGTATGAGCCATGAGGGTCATGTGTACCCGAATATGTGATGATAACGTCATAAATGAGTAGAGAATGAGTTATCAAAATATATACGAATATACAATTGATGATTTTAGATTTCTTCATTTTGTGACTATAGAAATTGTTTTAGCCCGCTTACCACGTTAGGATGCGTTACGGGCAGTTTAGGTGGGTTGACAGTCGTAGAGCATATCATTATGATGTTTTGGTACTTGTTTGATTTTATGGGATTTTTTCCGATTTTTTAAAGAATTTATGGCGACCTAATTATTATTCTTGACTCGAGCTAGAGATGAGTCAAGTAATATTTACGAGTTTGCCATCCAGCTTGTTTTTCTTCCCCGACACATCTTCCTCGCCCAAAACCCTATTCCCACCGCCCTTTGAGTGGCTGCCGACCGATGCCGTTCCGCCCCACTACGGCGTTGCCATGCTGCCCCGAGCGCTCTCGACCATGCCTGGTCGCCACGACGCGAGGAAGCCGCGCCCATGCGCCACGCTTTCGTCGCCGGCGACCGTCGCCATCGCCATCAGGTGGTCGGCTCGGCATCCTCGACCCCCCAGCTTCCTTCCTCGACCAGAGCGCCACCGATCGCCGGCCAGGTCAGTCGGATCTAGCCACCCATCGTGGCAGCCCTTGTTTTGACATTTTTCGGCTAGCCGCCGCCTCCATCGGCCACGCTGACGCCACATATGCATCGGGCTCACCGAGCTGATTCCGACGGTACCCTATACCGCCCTTATCCGGCTAGTAGATGCCGCCGGCGATTGTCGCCGGAAAACAACGAGAAAGTGGCCGGAAAACCACTGAACCCACCGGAAAACCACTAGAACTCGCCGGAAAACCGGAATTATTGGAATTCGCTAGAATTTGCCGTATCTTCTATCGAGTTCATCCAGTTGAACCTGATCGAGCTTCGGATGCTGTCAAGTGCCGAATTCGAGGTTTCAAGATACACACATGACGAAACCCTAGCCGTCACCAATTGCTGATGACCTGAGATATAATTACCTCCAAGTTTATTATTTAAAATTGATGATTGTTAGACAACATGCTAAGGTTGAGTAATTGATATGATAAATGCCTAAGTGTGAATGAAACGATGAATTACTTAGATATGATTAAGAATGATGAGGATTAAGTGATCTAATGAGATAGATCAAGTATGAGCATGATAGTTGATTACGATGTAATTTAGAAAAACATAATAAAATTGGTATGAATAGGATGACTTAGAATTATATACACTAATGGTTGTTGATTTTCTTGTTCGATGATAATTGTATTGGGTGTGATGTTTATTGAGTTGACGCATCATTTAGTTAGCGGGCGTTAACTTTTAGATTTGATGTGTAGGAGTAGGAGCTTGCCGCCTAGGCGCGATGACACGCTTAGAGCTTCTACCAGGTCTATTAGGACTCATTTCTGTTTTACGCCCTCTCTATTGTATATTTGATTTTGACTTGCACGACGAGTTAAGTGGCGTTTTATCCGATCCCACTTAACTCGGGTCATTTAGCCGAACTGTTTTTCGGATTAATAACCTTCGAGGATGAGATCCCTCGAGAATGATTTCGAAAACAAGATCCACAGCAAGTTGCCTTCGGGCCTATTTTATAAATCCCTTCCCAGGAATATATATATTTTTATCGAGTTTTCAGTGAGACGAGAGATGGAGAAATCGACTACACGTACCATGCAGAGGATGCCGTGACAGTCAAAGTGGGCTCTGGAATAGTGCCAACGGACTGTTCTATTCCCGAGGGATCCTGACAACTCTGCATTTGAGTTCCTCACACTCGGAGAATGTGGAAGTTTACGGGTACTATTTAGTACAGCGCATGTCAAACTTGTGGTTTAAAGGGTACTGAAGGCGACTTCCTGAGAGTACTCGGCCTTCGTGTTCAAGGCCAGGAGAAATATGGAGGTAAGGAAAGGGCTTAGGATTTGAGACCAAAAAATGAAGAAAATGCCGAGAGAGGCAACAGTGGCAGCAGTTCAGTCAGCTCGGATGCTACCAGGTCTACAGCCCAGTGGCTCCTCAGTAGGTTCCCTTTAGAGAGTTCACGAAGAGTATATGATGTTTTCTTTCATATGAGAGTTTGCTCTCATAGCCAGTTTGTTATTAGTTATTTTCTGGACCAATAATGCCCGTTACTGATGGTTTTTGTACTATATTTAGGTGATGACTCTGAGATGAAAGTGTCAGCCTGGACGTAGGAGCAATGAGGTCTTTTGCACACACACATATATCTTGATTGAATGTTTAGTATTTTGTGTATGATTTGATTCTATTAGAAGTGATGTGAGGAATGAAAAGCATGATGATATAATTGAATGCTAAGATATAATGACAGGATGTAAAGCGTGAATAGATTGCACAAGTGGGCTGAGACCCAAGTTTCAGAAAGAATTTACAATATGCTAGATTTTGTATGAATGAAGCTATTTGATGTATGGCTATATATATTTGCATATGTATATTTGACAGAGTGGCCCCTAATGTCATTTTTTAGGGAAACTTTATCCGTTATATTTTAGAATTTTCATTAATTTTATCATATTTGCATTAGTGTGTGATTTAGTTTGCATGTCATCAATGTAATGCTATGTTAGGATTCTGAGCATTCATCCATGTATGATGAGCTTTATCTTCATCTTAAGACGCCGAGATTGGATCTGCATGAGTTGGGTTTGGGTTAGCCGACCTAATCGGGATCGTAATGGTATTGATGTATGATTCAAATTGCTTGTCATGCATGTAGTATTCTGTTAGGGTTTTATCCATTCATGCATATATGACAAGTCGTATCTTCATCTTAAGACACCGAGATTAGATCTGTACAAGTTGAGTTCGGGTTAGCCGACTTAATCGGGGCCCGTAACATGCCGGTTCGGTTCACGAGCGTGAACCAGATTTGGAGTGTTACATAAGATCCTTCATCTTAGTCTTGTATTTAATACTTACAGGGTAAGATCCGGTTTAATAATAAGAATGACATACAGATCTTCAACTTTGTTAACTACTTTTAAAGATATAATTTAAGCTTATTAATTTGTAGTTTGAGTTAGATCATTACAAATAGTATCAGAGTAATTTAGTTTTGTATTAGATGGTAGGTTGGACTATAATGAAGTAGGCTTGGCTTATCTCCATGTGCTAAAAAAGGATGTGGGATGAGCTAGCGATGGACCAAATATAAAAATTTCAAAGCAAAAATTATCTAAAATGGATAAATTGTGAAATCCTAATCTCACATCTAATATTTATAAGGGAAATCCTATTTATTAATAGTAATAGACTATACATTTTAAATTTTAATTGACTACTTTTAAAGAGTTGACTTAAATTTATTATATGTTAAAGAACAAGTTAGGAGGGTATTAATTCGTCTTCATCTTCTCGGGTCAGTGAAGTACCGCATCAAGATCTGGGCCCATAGGTAGGCTTTTGATAGGGAGGTTCTTGTTGATAGGTTAATGAGAAAGTCTTATTCCTCAAGTTAACTTTTGGATTATGAGAGGCCCGTGACACCTATTGCAAGTCTTTATTTAGGAGTCCAAAGCTTGGTTTGGGGCCCAAAGGGCCCAACATTGGTATCAGAGCGAGATTACGATCTTGGGAGATATGTTTGCTTACGTCGATTGTGAATGCTTCCTTCATAGGTTCCACATAATGATTTAAGGGGAGTTTGTCAGGTGGGTGCCGTCTGATGAAAAGTGAGTGTGCTAGACGATGATTATTTTGGGGTTGCCCGATATGAAGGGAAGTTGTAGTGATGACGCCCGATGTGTAAAGGGGAGCTATTGGGTTTATCCCACAACGGTCGTAAAAGGTGTTGGTGAGTTGTATATAGTTTAATAGGAAAATTTTATTCTTTAAGTTAACTTTTAGATTAAGAGAACCCCGTAACACCTATTGTAAAGTGCATTTTGGGGGTTCAAAGGGCCCGACAGGTGGGAAGATGACGAAGGGTCTAAAGGTTAAGAAGAAGCCTAAGCTCCCAACAAGCCGCCCAAGTACACGGACAAGCGCAATAACCTAAATGAGCACGAAGGCATGTACTATTGTGAGGACTAGAACAAGAGAACAGGGACGAATGTATGACCCCAAAGCAACCCAGACAAGCTGCCCTTTCAAGTCTAAAAAGGCTCCACAACATCTCCATATACGGTATAATCGTATAAGTATGGGACAACATCTTTGTCAAATTAAGCTTGGACACAAGTTCTACACTTCCTTGCAATTTCTTCATTAGGAATGTGGTTGCTTTTTTGGGAGATTCATTACAAAAATCTGAGATTTTTTAGCTGAGGTGCAGTTTACTGCTTCTGTGGATGTGGTGAAGGCATGGTTTTAAATGCTATACTAGTTGTGATACTAGATTTATAGTTATGAGGTATATTTAGTTCATCGGGATGAATTGTGTTTAAACTCATTCTAAAATTATAAATAAAATATTTTATTAAATATTAAAATATATTCTATTGTCAATATTTTATTAAATAATAATTTAAATATGGTGATTTTCAATATGAAATCAGATTTTATGAAAATTTTAGATTAAAAAATTATGTTTGATTTGAAATCATACAATGGCTTAAACAATAGTGGATTTGAATGTAATATGTGATATATATGATACAACATAATACTATGATATGGTATTTAAAACTATGGGTGAAGGAGCAGACCAACAAGCATAAAAAAGGGAATTATTATAAATTTGACTTGTTAATTTTATATTTTACAATTCGATCATAACAATAAAAATCAACATAAGTTCATAATGATCTTTGGCCAATTTTAGCTATGGTTGCAAAAGTCAACCGATTCCGAGTGAAATCGGCCAAAGGATTCTACTTCAAAAAAAAATGTAAATCGGTCATAGTAAAAATTGCTTTACGAATCAGTCTATTTGAGGGGGCGGCAACACCAATGATCGGGGAGAGAAAATTAGAGGAAAACAAATGGTTAGTAATATTCTCATAATTAAAAGTTGAGTGGACTCTGATTCTAATAAATAAATAATAATAATAACTAACTTTAAATAATTCAAAAAAAAAAATTAAAATAATATTATCAAATATAATCAACTCTATAATATTAAAATGATATATTTTATAACTAGTAATCTATCGATTTTGACTGATTTAAATAAACTCATTCTTATTCAATTTTTGATAAATCAGTATAAGTCAATAACCCTATTCTAATCCAATTATGAGTTGGGCGATTTAACCATTCAGCCATGGATGCTTAAGAGGGATCATCGTAAATAACTAAATTCCAATTGAAATGAAATCTTTAGGAGGAATCAATGAAAGGACATCAATTTCAATCTTGGATCTTTGAATTGAGAGAGATATTGAGAGAGGTCAAGAATTCTCACTATTTCTTAGATTCATGGACACAATTCGATTCAGTGGGATCTTTCACTCATATTTTTTTCCACCAAGAACGTTTTATGAAACTCTTTGACCCCCGAATTTGGAATATCCTACTTTCACGCGATTCACAGGGTTCAACAAACAATCAATATTTTACGGTCAAAGGTGTAGTAGTGCTTGTAGTAGTGGTCCTTATATATCGTATTAACAATCGAAATATAGTCGAAAGAAAAAATCTCTATTTGAGGGGGCTTCTTCCTATACCTATGAATTCGATTGGACCCAGAAATGTATATTGGACCCAGAAATGTACATTGGAAGAATCTTTTTGGTCTTCCAATATCAATACACATCCACTAAAGCATAGGTTGCGTCCATCTACTCCGGGTTTGGTGTTTGCAAGTCAGTTAAAAAATCATATATTTCTCGAACGAGGGTGTTGAATCTCCATGGGCTGCAACACCTTATTTATATGTTTTATGAGGTCTTCCAAATACTTCAAAAGGGGTCTTGTCCGGCCCTTGCACTCGTCGGAGTGCTTGTGTCGTCTTGGTCCTTTAGCTCTTTTGATTCCTTGCGTCTGTCCAGGTCTTCTCGTCTAGGCCCTTGTCCTTGTGCCCATCCGTGTCCTTGTACTCCGAGTCATGTTCGTGTCCTTGATTTCACAAATGTCAGATCAACACGTCAAAACCTTTAATTTAATTGTGTGTTTTTATTTAATACGTAATTACCACTGTTTCCATTTTAGTTTTGGTTTAAGTTGGGATTTAGATTGGTTGAACAGTTGAAACTATTTTTAAAAAAGGCATTGGTAGACAGCAGTCAAATCTATCCGGCAGTGCGAGATGATGTCGGCCATGGTCATATCTGTTTGTTGCCTACTGTATTCAGCGTAGGATACCAAATCTAGTCTCTGAAGCCAACCTGGGCCTTGCCCTCAACCGTTTAGAAGAGGCCAACAATGGGATGCAGTCTCTTTAGCCGCTGAATTTGGTTGGTTTCAGTTATTTCACTGTCACAAGCTAGTTCTATTCAAACTAAAACTTAGCTAATACCATTAAATTAAATTATAAATAAAACGTAAACTATAATTGAATAGTAAATAGAGCGTCATGTACTATTCAATAAGAAGTTATTCTTTAATTTATAATAGAGAAATTTATGACAAAATGATATCAGATTAATAATTTACGATTTGAAGGGAATATTTTACGTATTTACGATTTAGGGGGACAGAGTGAGCCACTTCTGGCTCTGTCCTTCAAAAAAATGCTAACTTGGTTAACTCAAATAGAATTAGATAGTCCATTTCATGAGGCAAAGCCGTTAATTTAGCATTAAATTATTAAAAAAAGATATGTCGTTGTTGTTGTAAATTTCTCTTCTTTAACAACTCATATCACGTAGATTCACATCACATTTATGAATTTGAATAGTTCTTTGTACACGTTGAATGGTTGGATTCTCTCAGGTGTTCCGAGACTCTAGACCAAGGCGCCACCACCTTCGTTTCGTATGGATTGGGAACGCTGCTACCGTCGTCACCGATAGCGCCTTCGTCGTTAAGCAAATAAAAGCCGACGCGGACGAAGAAATGCAAATCAAAAGAAATAAATAAATACCCATAACTCAATCACAATCAACATCTCGACGTCTCCTCCTAGCCCAGACCGATATCACCATCCCTTTTTGGATCGAACATATTCTGAACGCATCACAACCATGAGCAACAACCATGGGGAAGGCAAGACCGGCCCAGATGCCGCCTCCTCCACCGACCCATCTGCAGAGAAGTGGGGGACTAAGTACATGGGCGCCCCGGCGCCGCCGACAGCCCATCCCCACAACCAGCAGGCCGCCGGATGGACCGCGCCGGAGCAATACCCAAACCAGCAACACCCTTACCTCTACTATTCTCCTGTGGAGAGGCCGCCGCTCGGCGGTAGCCCCATGGAGACCATTCTCGACACCTTCAACTCCTGGGGGAAGCGCGCCGAGACCCTCGCCTCCAATATCTGGCAAAACCGTAAGGATCCTATCTATTCGACCCATCTTCTTATTTACCTCGTTTTGTTGCTGGTAGATGTTGATCCTTGCTAGCTATTGATCTGGTATGTATGTTCTTTATTGATTTTGAGGTGATATCTCTTTGTTACTACCTAGTAATCCATCTCATGTCAGATTATGTGTGGCTTTTAATAATTTAAATCAAATGATTACGTGTACTCGTCATTGATTTCGGGTTCTAGCTATTGATATTGGCATGTTATGGATCTATCATGTGTAGTCTTTATTGATTTTGGGTTCTAGTTATTAGTCCTTACATGCTATTGATCTCAATTGTCTGTAATATTTACTGATTTTGTGGTGATCTCTCCTTATAGCTACCTATTGATCCATATCATGGTTAATATTATGTGTTTTTGTAATTCATTTTGGGTTCTAGTTACTTATCCTTACTTGTTATTGATCTATTATTTGTAATCTTTACTGATTTTGGGGAGATATCTCTTTTTTACTACTTAGTAATCAATATCCTGTTTAATTATGTGTTTTTTTTAATCAGTTTTATCATATGATTATGTGCACTCTTTTTTTTTTTTCGAGTTCTTGTCCTTACAGGCTATTGGTCCATTATGTGTGATCTTTATTGATTTTGGGGTGATACCACTTATTAACTACCTAAAATCCATATCATGTTTAATTACGTGTTCTTTTTAATATTATGAGTACGAGTGCTGTAAGGCCCGATCAAGATCAAGCAAATCACCCACCCATTAAATACCCTTATGACACTTTTCTTATTTCAAGAAAAACTTGGGTATGATTACTTATGATTCTCTAAGTATTCATTTATATTAGCTGTAAGACCTTACAACAGATTATTTTTCTTATGAGTACTTTTTATTGATTTTTGATTCTGATGCTTACTAACTGTTCATGCATTATGCGTAATCTTATTTGATTTTGGGGTGATATCTCTTTCTAATAACTAGAAATCTATATCATGTTTAATTATGTTTGTTTTTTTTAATAATTTTTGTCATTTGATTGTTTATTCTTTATTAATTTTGGGTTCTGATTATTACTAGCTGTTGATCCATTATGTGTAATCCTTATTGATGTTGGGGTGAGCCCTGTTTTTTTACTTCCTAGTAATCTATATCATGTTTAATCATGTGTGCTTTTTTAATTGTTCTTATCGTTTGATTATGTGTACTCTAAATCAACTTTGGATTCTGATCTTCACTGTCTATTGATTCGTTATGCGTAATCTTTGTTGATTTTGGCGTGATATTCTTTTTTTACTACCAAGTAATCCATATCGTGTTTAATTGTGTGGTTGTTTTTATAAGTTTTCATTATTTGATTATGAGTACTCTTTATTACTTTTGGGTTCTGATCCTTACTAGCTATTGATCCATCAAATTAATTATGTGTGATTTTTTAATAATTTTTATTATAGTTTGTGCATTCTTTATTGATTTTGGGTTCTAGCCATTGATTCTTACTGGCTACTGATCCCTTATGTGTAATCTTTATTGATTTTAGGGAGATATCTCTTTTTTCCTGGATCGTAATCTATATCATCCTTAAGTATGTGTGGTTTTTAATAATTCATATCACATTATTATGGGTTTTTTTATAGATTGCCTGATCTATTTTATTGATTTTGGGTTGTATCATGGGTGCTTTCTGTTACCCCATTTCATATATGTGTACACTACTGATTTTGGGTTTTAGCTATTGATTCAACTGTACAAATCTTTATTTATTCTGTGGTGATATCCCTTTTTCACTTATAATCCATATAATGTTTAATCTTTTTTGCTTTTTATTAATTCATAACATACAATTATGTGTGCTCTTTATTTATTTTGGGGTCTATATTATTGATTTTGGGCTCTATTCATGAGTGAATTGTGTTTACTTCGTATGTGTCCTTTCCAAGCTATTGATCTTTACCAGCTAGCTAGTAATCCATTATGGATAATCGTTACGGATTTTGGGTGATATCTGTTTTTTACTACCTATTAATCCATCTTGTGTTTAATTATATGTGGTTCTTATTAATTCATTTCATGTTATTATGTTCACTCGTTATCGATTTCGAGCTTTATTTATGGGCGCTTTCTGTTAATCTGTATCGTATACGTGTACTCTTTATTGATTTTGTGTTCTTGCTATTTATTCTTATACTAGCAATTGATCCGTTATGTGTAATCTATATTGATTTTGCCTGAAAAAAAAAATCTTTATTGACTTTGGGTTGATAGCTAGTAATCCATATCTTATTTAATAATGTGGTTTTAAATAATTCATATCCTACTAACTGTACCCTTTATATATGTTTTGGTTTATTTTATTGATTTTCGGGCTCTATATATGGGTGCTTTCTGTTAATTTATAATTTTTTTATTATCCGATCTTATTGGATCCATTGACTCACCTCTCTTTTTTGCTGTCCTTTGATCCTTACCACTTATTGATCTGTTGTTATGTGTACTTTCATGAAGTAGTTCAGATGTTCAGAACATTGCTATTTGCGAGTCTCCCATACAACAGTACTATAAGTACTAGCTTCCACATTACATGTCCATACATATCATAATTATGCAGGCTTTCTATTTATTCATATCACATAATTATTGGGTTTCTAATTGATTTTGGGCTGATATCTATTTTTTGACGCCTTGTTAATCCATTCCATATTTATGTGTGCTTTCTGTCAAAATCTCATTTTTTTTTTTTGTGTACACTTTACTGATTTTGGGTGGGATTGTTACAGTGAAGATGGGGCCTTCGGTGTCGGATACAGCATGGGGGAAGCTGAGCTTGAACGCCAAAGCTCTTAAGGAAGGTGGGTTTGAAGCCTTGTACAAGGACACTTTCTCTGTCCTCCCTGGCGAGCATCTGAAGAAGACCTTCGCCTGCTACCTCTCCACTGCGACCGGCCCCGTGGCTGGCACTCTTTACTTGTCCACCCTTCATATTGCATTCTGTAGTGACCGCCCCCTTTCTTTCACTGCCCCCTCCGGCCAGCAGGCTTGGAGCTATTACAAGGTAGTATATATTACAATACTCCAAATCAATGTTTACCCATCTTGTATATTTAGTTTTTTGATGTGGTATTTGGTTGGATACCACTTGTTGGGGCTAACTGGTTACAAGTTGATTGTGAATTTGGTGTAACAGGTTCAGGTGCCTCTTGCTAAGGTTAGCAACATCAATCCTGTGACACTGAAGGATTGCCCAGCTGAGAAGTACATACAGATTGTCACGGTGGATGGCCATGATTTCTGGTTTATGGGTTTTGTGAATTACGACAAGGCCTCTGCTCACCTGTCCCAAACTTTCTCTGAATTCATCTCCTCGCGGGTGGCTAGTTAGTTTCTCTTATACTTTCCTGCTCTCTTCATCTGTATTGTCAGTGTTATCGAGTTAGAATGGATTTTAAGTGTATGTGGTGATTCATTTCTTAGTGTTTTGTTCTATATAAACTTGGTAAAGTAAGTTTGCAGAGTTAAATGACAGAACTAGTTCGTCCTTTTATCAGTTCAACTGCGTCTGTGCACAGTTTGTAGCTTGGTTTATGTCAATCCCGAGGTGCACGGTAAAGGTTTATCGTTAATGAGATTCAATTGCAACCGACTCTGTTTTGCTTGAGGATGATTTATAGAAAGATTGATGGTCATCCTTATGAACATAGTTGCAGGTTGTGCTACCTTGTCATCTCGGCAATTTCGCATTTCTGTCATGCTTCTTGTTTTCTCAATACACACATTTCATCAAAACAGACATGTATGGCTAGGTTATGAGCTGGGGAATTGGCCACATATTCAGCTTTTCCCCAATGCATACGTTACATCCAAAAAAGATGCATGTGGTTTGCAGAGCTATGTGTTTAGTGTTGTTTTTATAACGTTTAAACAATATTTCAAGGGCTGAGCAATTGCAGGAGACGCGATTACAGACAATAAGTATGGAAATTTGTGGTTAATCATACATGTTGGGTTGGCCAAGATGCTGATAGTTCTTGCAAGGGCGGTAGACTAGTGATAGATATTTTTTGGGAAGTGTGTATAAACACGACTTTAGTTTCAAATATTCTATCGATTATTATACCGTACCTAGAATCGGATTGAATTGAGTTTAATCAAAATTTGAAATTATAAATATAATATTTTATTAAAATTTTTAATATATTTTATCATTAATATTTTATTAAATATTAAATAAAATTTTATGATTTTTAATAAAAAACTTGAATTTTGTAAAAAAACTATTAAAAAATAGGCATGGATTAAAATAATATATGAAGGCTTAAATTATACACCAGATTTGAGTGCATAATTTGGTATGCCAGGTACAATCAGATGTAGTACGATATGATATTTAAAATTATGACCCAGAGTATTCAATTCTGATAGAGGGTATTATTGCGAGATTCATTATTTTCATTATATGGTGTATTTACGGTTCTAGTTCCATCAAGATGTATCATGATGTCAAATTAATTAGTCAGTGAAGGCGAAGCATGTGTGACTCGATGTCGAAGGAGCTCTAATGCCTTGACTGATTGAAGACTGGGAAGTGGAAGCATTTTTTTGTGGTTTTGTTTCTCAGTTACCGATGATCTGGCAGCTTCATAACGATATTTGGTTCATATTTGACAGAATAAATATACACACTTCTTCTCAGTCGTAATTAAATATTTTTATTTTGGAATTAGCAAGGTTGTATAAAATGATATCTTTAGAGTGCACGAAGTGCCAAAGAAGATTATATCAGCCAGACATTTATGTTCCATTTCAAGATATTTGATAGTAGTTCAAAAAGCAAAAGAAGATTATATTTAAGATAGAGATTTTATGTTTCATTTTAAGATATTTGATATAGCACTTTAAAAAGCCGTAAGTGTGGATAGGTTATTGATTGAAGTTGGTATGTCATAGAATGAAGTTTACTCTAAGCTCACTTAGAGTTATTAATATTAATTTTTTAATTATATAAATACCCATAGTTTAAAAACTCCAAGGATTCGAGTTGGTATGTCATAGAATGAAGTTTACTCTAAGCTCACTTAGAGTTATTAATATTAATTTTTTAATTATATAAATAAATAGTTATATGAAATTTGTATATATTACTCTTTTGACACTTGAAATTGATAAATATATAATTTATATTACTTAAATATATTGATTTAATTAATCTAAAAAAGATAACATGTTTTAATAACTTTTGTTATTTGGCTCGGAGAATCAATTGTAAAATCAATTACTATGAAGTCATTTATAGAGTTTGACTTAGTAAATTATGGAGTGAAGTGAATTTAATAAGTTGTTAGAGTCAAAAAAAATTTTAAAACTATGACAACAACACTTAAAGAATTTAATCACACCACTACTAGAGAATAAAGATAAAATTTATGCAAGGAACTTTATGTTAATTCAAAATCAGTCACAAATGAAAGGAAACAATGATATAACGTAAGAGAAATAAAAAGGACAACAAGAACTCAAAAGTGGTAATATGCAATCGAACTAGATAAGAAGTACATTTATGATTACAAGTGTAACACCCCGTTTAGGTTCACCGTGAACCAACCAAGAAATAGTATCAGCGACTAAATCGTTTGCTAATCTACTTGATTCAATCAAGCCTATCTAGATATACCCTCGGTGTTTCAAAATGGTAATTCAATATGTAAAGCATGGATGAGATGTTTGGGTTCTAACGTTGTCCTGCATACATGTTATGATATAGAAACAAGTATACAAACAAACCAAATAAACGAAAAGTTTAAAAGAAATATTTATTTTAAAAATAAAACAGACATAGTCTCCCCTAAAAGTGCAATAGAGGACACCCTCTCAAAACAAACAATATATATTTATAACAATAAGCATAAAAAACACAGTCCAAACATAACATTTGTGTTACTTTTCCAGTTATCTTTACTTTCCTCATCATATGAGCCGAGTCTAAATTCCAATGTTCACCGGTTCATTTTTCATTCTCTATTTTCATTTATATGCAAAATATTTATAGCAGTTCATAGAATATCATTTAAATTTCAACATCCACAAATTTTAACACACATCATCATCACTAATTATGCTCGGTAGATACATGTGTGTGTGATTTCAGTGTTGTTTCTCCGCAATCCCAATAGCACTCATTCTTTGTAGTTTTCACCTACATATATAATAATAAGATGCCAGTAATGAGTGTTACTGGTTCAGAAATAATTAATAACAAACTGAAACAGGAGAGTTGACCCTCATGTTGAATGAAGACCTCATTACTCTTCTTCATAGAACTCTCTTAAGTGCAATAACTAGGAGCTATCGACCTCGCGTAATAGCATTTCCTTTCTATCTCATCCTCATTTATTGGCCACTTGAAACTATCCCTTGCGTGGGAAAATTATTCTCTTTCCTTTTAGCCCTTTACATCCTCCGTATTAATTCTGACCCTGAGTATAGAGTCCGAGCACTCTCAGACATGCGCCTTCAGTACCCTTTGAAATCACAAGTCTAGACATGCGCTACATAGCAGTACCTATAAACCTCCACACTTCTCTTGGTTTGAGGAACTCATAGGTGGAGTTATTAGGATCCCTTGGGAATAGAACGCACACTCACCAATTCTAGAGCCGCTTTGACGAACACACGCCCTATCTCAAGATGCGGCCATCAGTTTTCCCTTGTTTCATATCTCACTGAAAACGTGAAAAAACTACATGTATATAGGTCTAGGTAGGGTTTTCAATATAATAGGCCCGAAGGCATTATGAGCAGGATTTGTGTTTTTCAAAAACAAACTCGAGGGATATCATCCTCGAGGTTATTAATCCGAAAATCTCATACGACTAGATGACTCATGTGGAGTGGGATATAATAAATCCAACACTCGACATGTATGCTTACCTGTTAATATAAAACACGATAGAGTATAAAAGTCAAACTAGAAGCAAGTCTTAAACGGACATGGTGGAAGCTCCAATCATGTCCACATGCCTAAGTGGCAAGTTCCTATAGAATACACATATCAATACATACTCACACCAAGGATGGGGGTGGAGATGGGTGGTGATTGGGGGTTGGGGGAGAAGTTTGGTGGCATTTTCGTGAGTAAAACTTGACTCGAGTTAAAAATAATAACTAACTCGTGATAAGTCCTAAAAAAAATCAAGAAAAATAAGAAAAAATCCTATAAAATATAATACACACCATAACATCACAATGGCATGTTCTATAACTAATAACCCACCCAAACTCTCATATAACGAGTCCTAATGTGCTATTCGGCATAAATATAATTATACGATCAAATACATAAAAAACTATCATATACTTTGATAACTTATTTCTCATCATCTTTCGGACATTATCATCATATACTTATGTATAGTTGACCCTCATTTCTCATAACTCATGACTGGCCTCAATTCATCATGTAGTTTATGAAACTAATTAGACTCGAACAGACGGTTGCACCGACTGATTTGCTACTGTAAAACTCTGACTCGAGGTAGGATTTTACAACCTCCCCTCCTTAGAAAAATTTTGTCCTCGAAATTTTAACCAATGAAGTTTCAAACCCAACCATAATCCAAAAAATGTAATCTCTGGTAGGGAACCTGGTTGTGATGCTGGTTACTTGAATATCTCTGAGTATTGCTTCCTCAACTCATCTTCACGTTCCCATGTAGATTCTTCAATTCCTCATCGAGTCCATTACACTCGTACTAGGGGAACTTCTTTTCTTTGGAGAATTTTCACTCTGCGATCCACAATCCGAATTGCATCTTCTGGATATGTCAAGTTTGGTTACAACTCTATCTCTTTGAAACTGACAACATGACATTAACACATGGAAGACATCGTGCACAACTGATAAGTGTGGTGACAATGCTAACCTGTAAGCCATTGGTCCAATGTGCTCAACCACATCAAATGGTCCAATATATCAGAGACTAAAGTTTCCCTTACGTCTCGAATCTCGTGTTTCCCTTAGTCAAAGAGACCTTCCAGAGAATATGATCTCCTAATGCAAAATGAACCTCACTCCTGCATTAATCAACATAACTTTTCTATCTGTCATGAGCTGACTTCTCTTCTTGATCTTGATTACCACTTCTTGGGTATGCTAGATCATCTCTGGCCCAACTACTACTAGCTCGTTGTCCTGTACCCAACACATTGGGGATCGACATGGTCTGCTGTATAGTGCTTCAAATGGTGCCATTCCTATCGTGGCCTAATAGCCATTGTTGCGGGAGAATTCCACTAGAGGTAGTGCCCTTCCCAACTTCCTCTAAAATCCAAAATGCATGCTTGGAGCAAAGCCTCTAGGTTCTGTATGGTTCTCTCAATCTGCCCATCTGTCTAAGGGTGAAAGACTGTGCTGAATCTCGATTCAGTTCCCATAGCTACTTGAAAAGCTTTCCAAAATCAAGATGTGAGCCTCGGATCCATGTCTGATATGATCTCCTGTGGCACTCCATGTAGCCTAACTATCTGGTCTCTGTACAACGTGGCCAAAGTAGTCAGTGGATAATCCATCTTAATTGGTATGAAGTCTGTGCACTTTGTGAGTCAATTTATGGTGACCCATATTGCATCCTTTTGTAGGCTGTTCTAGGCAATCCTACTACAAAGTTGTATGCTATGCTCTCCTACTTCCACTCTGGGGTTTCCAATGGCTGTAGTGTTCCACCTGGGTGTATGTGCTTGGCTTTCACTTATTGGCATAGCAAACATCTGGCAACTGTGTCGTATACCTCTCTTTTCATTCCTGGTCACCAATATGTTTGTCAGACATCATGGTGCATCTTCACGTCACCTGGATGCACTGAGCATCTCGACGTGTGAGCTTTGTGAAGAATTGTACTTCGAAGTCTGAGACACTCTCGAACATTTGGCACAAAGAGTCAACCTCTCAGTCTAGCTAACCCATTTGCATCTCTGGCCAATTCGTGATGTGTTCCCTGTTCCAACCACTACTTCAACTTTGTAGGATAGTTACGCTCATGCACCTTGAGTTGGTGAGATGCATAGGCATAACCTTATCCTTCTCCATCAAAGTACAACCTAGCCCAATTCTTGAGGCATCTGTGTAAACTACAAAATTCTCGTGTCCCTTTGGCAATGCGAGGATAGACATCGAATTCAATCTCTACTTTAGCGTTCTAAAACTCTGCTCTCATTCGTTTGTCCATCAGAACCATTCCTCCTTCCCAGTCAGCTGTGTAAGAGGGGCTACTATGCAAGAGAAATCATGAATAAACTCCCCATAGTACCCAGCTAGGCCTAGGAAACTCCAAACCTCTGTAGGTGTCTTCGGTTGTTTCCACTGCACTACTACTTCTATCTTGGCTGGATCTATCAAGATCCCTGATGCTGAAATGATATGATCAAGAAAATTCACTTCTAACAGCCAAAAACTACACTTTGAAAACTTCACGTACAATCTATGCTCTCTCAACATCTCCAACACCATCTGTAGATGTTGCTCATGCTTTTCCATCGACAAAGAGTATACTAGCAAGTCATCTACAAAGACGATCACAAATTGATTCAAATATGGACTGAACATTCCGTTCATCAAGTCTATAAATGCTACTGGAGCATTGGTCAATCCAAAAGGCATGACCGGATTCTCGTAGTGTTCTTATTTGGTCCTGAATGCAGTCTTCGGAATGTCTTCTGCTCTAATATTCAACTGGTAGTGTCTTGACCTCAAATCAATCTTCGAGAAGACAATTGCTGATCTCAAGTGATCAAATAGATCATAGATACAAGGAAGTGGGTATCTGTTCTTAATAGTTGCATGGTTTATCATCCTGTAATTGATGCCTAAATGCATGCTTCCATCCTTCTTCATCACAAATAACACAAGTGCACCCCATGGGGAAACACTCGGTCTGATAAATACTTGATCCAAAAGTGTTTATAACTGTTCATTGAGTTCCTTGAGCTCAAGAGGTGCCATCATGTATGGAGTTCTAGAGATTGGTGTTGTTCTTGGCATCAGCTCAATGACAAGGTCTACTCCTTTGTCTGGTGGATATCCAGTAATCTCCTTTGGGAATACATCAGTGAATTCTCTGACCACTGGAATGTCCTCAATGCTCGGCTTGTCCCCTTGAATGACTCTGCTCAGCCAAACTAACGTGCCATTATAAGCTCACTGCCTCTGTCTAGCTATCTCACTGCACTTTGATAGGATATCCATTCTCATTCTCTTTCTCTACCCCGACCTTGGAAGAAAAAGTGGTGTCTTCTATGGTGGAAAGTCACCGTCTTTCTTCAGCAATCTATCATGGTTCCTTGTTTGGACATCCAGTTCATTCCAAATATCAAATCAAATCCTTGTAGCTTGAACAATATCAAATCATATATAAGTTGTTGCTATTGCATCTCAACAAGGACATTACGCACACACTTTCTCGTAGCTATCACGCTACTGGCGGGAGTGGACACTAATAGTGAATGCCCTAACTCTTCTATCTTTTATCCAATTCTACTTGTGTTCGTATACGAAATAAATGAGTACGTGTAGCCAAAATCAAATAAGACTCGTGTAGGTACAAAGCTTACTAAAAGCATACCTATCACGACTATCGTATCCTCAAGTGCCTCTGCCACAGTGGCTTCATACATCCTCACTGGTTGTTGTTGTGCTGGGGCAGAAGATACTTCTGGTGGTACAGCTTGATTCTGAGCTAGTGGTGCTTGTTATCTACCCCTAAGTTGTCTAGCTTGCCCTACAGCCATGTACCCTCTCTAGTTCTGTTCCCTCTGCTATTGTCTCGGTGGCTATTGGCCTCCACCTCACTAACCTTGACTTTGGCTCTATTAGCCTCTCTGCCGTTGTTGCTATTAGGGAGCCGGGAGTGCAAGTCCTTGTTGAGGTGCTTGGAGCGTCAACTACTGGTTTTGGCTAGTTGGACTGGTTGCTGCTTCATGCTTTGGCTGACCAAAACTATAGCATACCCTAGTGCCTACTTTGCACTCTGCGGCTCGATGTCTTGGTTGACCGTAACTTTAACAAAAATTCGTGCCTATTCGGCATTCACCTCCATGATGATGCTGGCAATTCTGACAAAAAGGTGCTTTGTTGCCCTGAAGTTGGCCATCCATAGCCCTCATGACAACTGGTGCGTCTATTCGACGTCTTTGTTGTGCTCCCTACTCTAGCTGATACGGCCTTGGATGTTGTTGCCTCTACTCAAAATCCCGGCAAGGTTGAGTGGCTATAACTCACTCGGCCTCGCTTGCAGCTCTCACAATGTCACCAGAGGTAGCAAACTTCCTATCCAAATAGGGCATCCCGATCTCATGATGGAGGCCTTCATAAAAACGTTCTATTCTTCTTCCTTCGTTGGGAACCAAATCCAGTGTGAATCTCTCCAGAGCTCTAATCCTTGTCTCGTATTGCACCACTGTTATGTATCCTTGCTTCAATATATGGAATTATCGTTCCTTCCTCTTCCTGACATCTAGTGGAAAGTACTTTCCATCGAATTCGTTTCTGAATTCCTCCTAAGTAATGTCTTGATGTTGATGGTGGGAAAATGTGGAATTCTGCACTGAATTCACCATACTGTAGCTTCGTCTTGGAATGCCCATATAATGATGCGTACTCTATGCTCCATTGGGCATGCCATACTACTAAGTACTCTTATGGCTGGGGATATCTACAAGAATACCTCTTTTGCATCCAACTTCCCAAAGAATGGTCGTCCACCATTCTTCATGAACCTTTCATACTGCCACAATTTTAGATTCCTTGCATCCACTAATCTATTTGGTCCTTCTCTTGCTCATACTACAGAAAGTATGGTCTTGTACTTGCTAGTACACTGTCACTTCCTGCAGCTCCACTTCCACCTGAAGTCTGCCAGCTACTTGCTACTATAGGCCCACTAACATTTGGTCCCATTTTTGCTTGAAATGGGGCAAACACAGGAGCCATTGTTGGAGTAGTTCTCTATTGTTGCCGTGGAGGAAGAGGTGGTAGCAGAGGGTCCATGGGAACTACTGGCTCTCCTCGTGCCTCTTCATCCACTACTAGTCTCTTCTCAGATATAGCTACCAAAAGGGCTATCTCCTTGAGCTCTCTCTTGAATTCCTCTTGGTTTTGCTGCATCTGTTTTGATCTTCAGTTAATCTAGCAACCACTGCATCCCTCTCTTGTCGACTACTTCTACTATAGTGTCTGTCACGACTACCATCTCGGTGATGGCTCTCACTGTGTCAACTAACTAAAACTGTCACACTGGCCTCCTCTTGTGTCACGGTGATCCTCGATCGAGTAGAGGATGTGCCACAGTGACCAAGGCTAGGACTGTCCTCTCTGAGCAATGGAGGGGATGGGGTACTGATCTGCATCCTACGAGTCTGTTTAACCATCTTGCTAGTACTCCCTACTCTAATCTGATCACCCTGTCACACCACTGTTTGGTAAGAAAATCTACAAACCAAAAACATTATGACAAAAAATACCTGTCGGTACATCTCGGACTAGCTTTTGCACATATGTAACCTGTAATGCATCTACCATCTTCATTAGTGAAGAGTTAGCTCTAATATGAAGACTATAACACCCCGTTTTGGTTCACCCATGAACTAACCCATAAAAATTATTAGCAACCAAACCATTCGCTTATCTACTTAACTCAGTTAAGCTAACTCTGATCTACCCTTGGCGTCTCATGATGGTGATGCACTGTGCAAAACATGGATGAGATGCTTGGGTTCTAACATTGTTCTACATACATGCTATGATATACAAACAAGTATACAAACAAACCAAACAAACAAAAAGTTTAAAAGAAATATCTATTTTTAAAGCAAAATGGACAGAGTCCCCCCTAAAAGTGCCATAGGCACCCTATCAACAACAAGCATTATATTTTTATAACAATAAACATCAAAACCACAGTCCAAACACAATATTTTCATCACATTTCCAGTTATCCTTACTTTCCTCATCATATAGCCCGAGTCTAAACTCCATTTCTCACTTGTTCATCTTCCATTCTCTATTTTCATTTGCATGCAAAATATTTATAGCAGTTCACAAAATGCCATTTAAATTTCATCATCCATACAGTTCAACAGACATCATCACCAATTATACTCGGAAGGTACATGTGTGCATTATTTTAGTGCTGCTCCTCCACACTCCTTATAGCGCTCATTCCTCACAGCTTTCACTTCTATATATAATAAAAAGGCGTCAGTAACGAGTGTTATTAGTTCAGAAATAATTAATAACAAACTAACATAGGAGTGCTGACTCTCATGTTGAATGAAACCTCATTACTCTTCTTCATTGAACTCTCATAAGTGCAATAAATAGGAGCCATCAAACTCGAGCGACAACATCCCCTTTCTACCTCATCCTCATTCATTGACCACTTTAAACTATCCCTTGTGCGGGAAAACCATGCTCTTTCCTTTTAGTGTTTTACATCCTCCGTATCACTCCTGGCCCTAGGTACAAAGGTCGAGTATTCTCAAGCATACGCCTTCAGTACCCTTTAAAACTACAAGTCTAGACATGTGTTGCATAGCAGGACCCGTAAATTTCCATATTTCGCCAAGTTTGAGGAACTCAGAGGTGGAGCTATTAAGATCCCTTGGGAATGGAACACACACTCACCAATTCTAGAGCCTGCTTTGATGAACACACACCGTATCTCAATATGCGGCCATTGGTTTTCCCTCGTCTCACATCTTATAGAAAACGTGAAAAACTACATGTACATAGATCTGGGTAAGCATTTCAATATATTAGGCCCGAAGGCATTGCGAGCTGGATTTGAGTTTTTCGAAAAAAAACTCGAGAGATTTCATCCTCAAGGGTTATTATTCTGGAAATCTCATGCGACTAGATGGCCCGTGTGGAGTGGGATACAATAAATCCACCACTCGATATGTTTTCTTGTTAAAGCGAAACACGACAGAATATAGAAGTCCAACCAGAAGCGAGTCCTAAATAGACCTGGTAGAAGCTCCAATAGTGTCTAAGTGCCTAAGCGGCGAACTCCTACTTTGTACCTACATATTAAACTAAAAGTTAACACCCACTTATGATTCATTCATGCATCCTATAGCATACACATATTAATACATGCTCACACCACATCATAGGTCAATCACACATAAGTTTTCCTATACTACATTGCATTAAATTATGATTATTACTTCGTTTACCTAATTAGTTCCTTACCATTCGTTTTAATACACTTCAATCAAGTAATTCATATTTTTATTTACAATAAAAATATCTAACACATCAATTCATCAATCGTAGCATGTTGTGCTAATAATTATCACCTTTAAGTAATTAAATTGGAATTAATTATACTTCACATCATTAGCAATCGACGACGGCTAGGGTTTGGTCGTGCAGCTCAAGACTTGAATTCAACACCTGGTGGTGTCCGAATTTCGATCGGGTTCAAATGTATGAATTTGGCAGAAGATCCGGTGAATTTCAGCAAATCTGGTGTTCCTGCAATTTTCGGTGGTTTTTTGGCAAGCTATCCAATGGTGGTGGCGGTGATGATGGCAATGGCCACGATGACAGCCGGCGACGGTGATGAGTCAACCGAGGTCGATAGGTCATTTGATTGGCCTTCAGCTGTCCTTGGCGGTGGCACTGGGTGTGGGGGAAATGATCAAGGTCGAAGGGGATGGTGCCAGTGGCATGACGGTGGAGGAGCAGTGCGGATGCCAGTGAATTGATGCCAGGAAGGGTGGTGCAATCTCACAACTTGGGCGTCGTAGCGACCGGGTGGCAGCTAGGGGTGCTCGAGGTAGTACGACAATGACACAATAGGGCTTGGCGGCGTCGATCGGCTGTGGTGCGGCAGCCGAAGGGGTGTTGGCGGCAAGGATGGGGGTGGAGATGGGTGGCGATTAGGGTTTTGGGGTGAAAAGGTTTGGGAGAAGTTCGTTACTAGTTTCGTGAATAAAACTTGACTCGACTCCGACTTGAGTTAAAAATAATTACTAACTCTTCATAAATCCTAAAAAAAAAGGAAAATCCCATAAAATATAATACACACCATGATGTCACAATGACATATTTTATAACTAATAACCCACTCAAATGGCCCTATAAAACATCCTAATGCGTTATTCGGTATAAAAATAATTTTACGATTAAATATATAGAAAATAATATTTCATACTGTCATATACTCTGATAATTCATTTCTCATCATCTTTGAACATTATCATTATATACTTAGGTCCACTTGAGCTTCATCGCTCATAACTCACGGCTGGCTTCCCTTGGGCCCCCAACTAAGCTTTGATACCACTATTGGACCCTTTGGGCCCCCAAAAGAGACTTGCAATAGGTCTCAAAGGCCTCTTATTATCCAAAAGTTAACTCAATAAATAAGGCTTTCCCATTAGCTTATATACAAATCACCAAGATCATCCACGATCGATGCACAACTCCCCTTCACACATCGGGAGTCCCAGAAACTATCATCGTTTGACAAACTCCCTTTAAATTAGACGGTGCCCACGTGGCAAACTCCCCTTAAATCATTAGGATGAATGAAACTTCGACAATCGGGGTAGGCAAACACTAAATCTCCCAAGATCAAGGAAACGGCGACAATCGATGTAAGGAACCGAAAAAAAATAAAATAGAATAAAAATAAACTAATAATAACGTTCGACGCGGTGGGATCGAACGTGGAAAAATTTATTATTTTCATTTAAAATAATTATCATTAGCTGGTTAAGTATGATTTACCCGTTTAACCAGTTAAGTGAACCATACTATTTACCCATTTAACCGGTTAAGTGAACCATACCGTGTAACCGTTTAAATGGTTAAGTGAATTATGTAGATTACCCAATTACCCGGTTAAATATATTACGGTGAAAGGGTTCTTTTATGTACCCTAGCCGTCACTCATAATATTATATAAGGAGAAAGGGGAGAACATCATCTTCATATTTCTTCCTCACACATATGCCGGTTTCCTGCTTTTCTTTGGTAATTTTCCTTCTCTTCTTTTTTTTAAGTTTCAGGCATACATATATCAGAATCGATAATAAACGTCATAATCATGAAATTAAAGTTTTAAAACAACAAAACTTAAATAAAAAGAACTAAATTGGAAAAGCCGGAGTTTTGGGCGTGAACAGTGCCGACGACGGTGGTTGAGAAAATTCGTCCGGCCAGGGCAGCGATTGGGTTTCAATCTAGTCGGGAAAGGTCCCTCAAGGGTCGGGGGTTCCCGGATGACCATCTGATTAGAGCGGAGGAGCTCGACGACGGCGGAATTGACGACGCAATGGCCGGCAGCGGAAATGGCCGAATTGCTGTAATTAACCGATTCCGGCGTCGCCGTGGTTGGAAAGTGGCCGGGGGGTTGTTGGGGATGAACCTTGGAAGCACAGAGGAGCTGGTTGGGGGCGGTCTACGGCGGTCGATGGCGGTTGACGGCGGTCGAAGGTGAACAAAGCGTAGTCGCGACCGTGATCAAATGGATGAATTCGTGCGTTGATTGTGGGCAGATCACGACATCAGTGGCCAAACATCCTAGTCGGGATTGAAGGTAGTACAGAGGTGAGTCGATTCACGGTGGTAGATCAGCTGGTGGTGGCTGGACGGCGACAAGCAGTGCGTCGGAAAACACCCGATTTCACCTCTGTTTTGGAGAAAGTTGGGCAAGAAGAAGATGACAGTTTCGTAAATATGGGTTGATTCAACACCGGTTCGAGTTAAAAATAATATCAACTCGAAATAAATCTTTAAAAATAATTAATTTAATGAGATACAAGTTAAGTGGATAAAATAATAATTTAATAAATTATTATACGAAATTACGATATTAATAAAATTAC
>JAVDBV010047784.1:0-26617 GCA_032619315.1 Piper longum
TATATATTTCTCTGAAAGCATAATATATTTTGTGGTGGATATTCATACTTTAAACCCAGCAAATTAACGTAACCAATTGTGCTTTTCGAATGAATATTGTTACAACTCATCCTAACCAATTAGGGTTACTCAAAAATATAAATATGTAAAAAATGAAATTTAAGCACATAAATTGTAATATAGCAAATAATTTTAAAATTTTATTATCATAAAAATAAATTATGTTATAATAATATACAATAATATATAAGATAAATTAATTACATGAGTACAAAGTCTTATAATCTTTGAATATTTTGGTAGTCACATTTATAACACAAAAAGTATAAAAAAAAGTTTAATTTATTTATCAATTCGACAAACCTAGAATTGTAAAAGAACCATTAATTATACTCTTAATCTTTAGTCTAAAGATGTGGTCACAAAAATACGTTAGTGATAAAATCACTAAGTCACATAATTAAATAAAATAAATTAATATAATTCCTATTATTATTTCTTGAGATTTTTTTGTAGCTATGAGTATATGTCGAGCTTTAATTATGTCGAAAGGGGTGACCGCCTTATCCAGTTACAATCCTATGTATGCGCACATACGCTACTTAGCCCATGATTTATAATTATCAATATTTGTCATTAACTCATCCTCTCGGTATCACCGAGTATAACGAGTCGTCTTGCGCCACTGTGCCCTGTCGGACAGGTATTTTATCTTTTAAGTAATTTTAAAAGTATGACCCATGTTGGACTGAGTTAATTCCTTAACCCCGATTGCACTCGGAGCATGGTGGTCGAATCTGAGCTCAGGCCAACTAGAGTTACCAAAAAGGAATATACAATATTTCAAATAATTATACGGACTTAAATAGTTTGCGAGTGAACCCTCAATTTCGACCGACGATCCTAATCTGAACAATAAAATAAATTTATATATTTAGAAATACATGCAACTAAATGAAGTATATCGTGATTAAAACTTGACAACAGGCATTCAGCATTCAACAATATTAAACTTCAAAGTTCCAAAACCCAAAAGAATGCAACCACCCCAAAACCAAAAGAAAAGAAACGCAATGTTCCTAGTTACACTACCGATGCGCGCTACCCTTCTCGGCCATAAAAAATAATGGAATCCAAACTTATATTTAATCACACCAATATGCAGAAAGACAAAAATTAGACATTTCAATGATGTTATTACGCGTGAAAACATTCTAAATCATATCCTATATAGATGAAACATGATGAACAAAAGAGGGAATTAAAATAACTTACAAAAAAAAACAAAACAAAGAAGAGTAGGAGCATCAACAATTATCAACAACCACCATGTGTATTCAAGGTATGCATGGATTTGAAATAGAGACAAGGTATGTATGTTTGGAAACTGAAATAGAGAAGGAGAGATGTACGGTAGAAAAAGAGAAGAAAGAAAGAAGAAGTATCAACAGCTATGTGTAAGAAGATGCCCAACACAATGATTTAACCGAATAGAGATGCTACCAAATTCTCCTAAAATCTATTCAATTCCCTTAAAATCTCTTATTGTAACCGTGCAATCATTAACATTTTTTTTAATGATTTTTACAATACCCTTGGAATAAGTGAGCTCATGGTTTTCATATGCATTTTTTTTTTCCGCAGAGCTTTATCTATAGCTTGCTATACTATCTATGTAGGGATGAAAGCAAACAACACGCTTGACATGGCGACCTCTTAGTGCCCGAATATTCAATTACATGTACAAATTACAATCCTAATAATAGATTCGGCTAATTATTCTTTGTAAACAAAGATGTCTCAATGTGTATAAATTATGGTAAAGTAGATCACAAGTCTTACAGTCTCCAACTTATGATTTTACTAGAATCTAAGAATTTGATAACTCGAAACTAATTTCAATTAGGTAAAGATCAGACTCGAGAATTCCAAATTTGTTACACTTGATTAAATGTCACAAGTGAGATTATGAACAAATTTCCTGAGTTCGACTTTTATTCCAGTAAGAGTTAAGGCGTGGAGACTCCATCCTATAGTGAGTTCTGTTGTATTCGAGCCCGGATAAAGTTTTGACCATTCGTTAAAAAAAAATGAATTGATTATATATATATATATATATATTGTAAAAAATAAAAATAAATAAAATATTGTGATTTTGAGTGATACAGAGGTCCACAAACCGTTTATTATAGAATAGAAAGTCGGAGGAGAGAGGAAGTAGTAATTAAAGGGAGGAAGAGAGAGGGGCACGGCACCCGTCTCCCCCGTCTTCGTCGATTGGATCTCTCCGATCCCTTTTTCGGTCGTCTCTCCGGCGATGGGTGTTCCCGCGTTCTACCGGTGGCTCGCCGACCGATACCCGCTCTCCATCGCCGACGTCGTGGAGGAGGAGCCGGTCGTCGGCCCCGACGGCTCCCCCCTCCCCCTCGACCTCTCCCGCCCCAACCCCAACGGCCTCGAGTTCGACAACCTCTACCTCGACATGAACGGCATCGTCCACCCCTGCTTCCACCCCGACGGCAGGGTCTCTGCTCTTTTCCCTCTTCTTCTTCTTTCTCTTCTCTGTTTTCAATCGGTGCCGGCGCGGGATAGGGGTTTCATTGTTTTTTCAATTTGGGAATTTCTAATTCTTTAGGGTTAAAATGTTTACTCTTTGCTGTTGAATGTGTTTGTTCGGATCTGAGAGGAGGGACTTATTTGATCGAATCCGTAGTATTATTCTTCAATGTGGTGTTACCGAGGTAGTGGCTGTTGTTGAAGTTTTGATGGATGGATATGTGGAAAGAGTGGGGGAGACGGCATTTAATTATTGATTGATTCTCTTCGCGAAGTTTCTAATTAGCTTGCATCGCGATGGTGCTGCCTAATGGGTTGTTTGGGATTTGGAGGGGACTAATTTGATTGAATACGTGATATTCTTCAATGAGGAGTTGCCTCCGTAGTGATTTCTGTTAAAATTTTGATGGATAAGTATGCGGAAAGAGTTAGGGAGATGACATTTACTCATTTGCTAGCTCATACCATTTCTTGATTCGCTTCTCAAATTTACGTAACATTTCATCGCGATGGTCCCGTGTTATTGACTAAGGTCTGCCAATGAGTAAAATGTGTTAGAGCTACAGAAACGAGAATGGGATTCAATTTTCCTGTCTTATGGATTTGCTTAGAAAAGTTTCCTTCAGTGTCTGTGCGATAGAGATGGATTGGTTTTTTTATTTTCCATTTAATTCTGGCAACTTGTTCTCAATATGAACGGCCTGGTGAAACCAGATTTACTCGTGTAACTGCTTATTCTTTTGTTGTGTTTTTTTTAACAGCCTCCACCTGTGTCATACGAGGAAGTTTTCAAATCGATATTTGAGTACATTGATCATCTTGTTACACTAGTTCGCCCAAGAAAGGTTTTATACATGGCTATTGGTGTGTTTCTATTCGTTGTCTTACTATGTTCAACTTACATTCTTAAGAATGAGAATTTACATATTGTTTCTAATGAAATATTTATTGTGCAGATGGTGTGGCACCTAGGGCAAAAATGAATCAGCAACGGTCACGACGATTCAGGGCTGCAAAGGATGCTGCTGAAGCTGTGAGCAAATGATCTTGATTTGGTTTCAGAATCCTTTTAATTTCATACTGTTTTTACAGTTGATACATTTTGCAGGAGGCCGAGGAAGAAAAACTCCGGCTTGAGTTTGTGGAAGGAGCAGGGAATCTGCCTCTTAGGGAGAAACCAGAGACTTCTGATTCTAATGTTATCACACCTGGAACGGAGTTCATGGCCTTATTATCTGTTGCTCTTCAATATTACATTCATTCAAGATTGAACCACCAACCTGGCTGGCGTTACATTAAGGTTGCAGTTAAAATTTATTACATCATAATTTCTCATGTTTCTGTGTCAAGTTTTCTTTTTTTTATTTATTTTATCTTAACATTCTGGATTTCAGGATGCATATCTGTCTAAATTTATTCACGGGACTCTACCTTGGATGATTATTTGAAGGTTATTCTTTCTGATTCAAATGTTCCTGGAGAGGGCGAGCACAAGATCATGTCCTACATTCGGCTGCAGCGTAATCTGCCCGGGTTTGATCCAAATACACGCCACTGTCTCTATGGTTTGGTATGTATATAGTGGGTTGTGACTATAGTTTCCAGGAATGCATGATCAATTCGTAAACGCTCGGTCATATGCAGGATGCAGATTTAATTATGCTTTCATTGGCTACACATGAGGTTCATTTCTCTATTCTACGAGAGGTCAGTTGTTTGACTGGTTGTCTACAAAGGGCGAATATGTTTTTGGCTGTTTTTGTACTCATCAAATAGTTGTTAATATCGCAGATGGTCTCCTTGTCGGGGAAACAAGAGAAATGTTATCTTTGTGGCCAAGTTGGCCACTTGGCAGCTGAATGCATTGGTGATCCAAATGGTAAAACTGAAGATAGCACTCCAATTTACAAAAAGAAATATCAGGTATGTAAGTTCTATTCGTTTACGGAATGTAGTACATGTGCCTGTGCAAATCATGAACGCGAACGCTTTATTTTTGAAGTAGTTGAAGAACATGGTACTGTGCAAAAAATTATTGATTATGTCTGCCTATCCTTTATGGTAGTCCTCCTGTAGATGGCCTGACTGAACTTATGTTCTGGGGAAATCCATGTTAAGGGGCCATGGAAGTAGATTTATCTCAAAGAGCTTAAAAACAATTCTGGATAGTAGTAATTATCCAGTGAATAAAGCCTTCTTTTGAAGTTTATTATCTTTCTTTACCCTCCCATACTTGCTCATTTGTGGCTATGAACGAGTAAAAATGGCCCTTTTTTGAGAATAATTGTTTTGAAAGTTGTATTTGAACTCTTTCTTGATATTGACATGTTAAATAGTGCATTCTGTTGTTATAATTTCTTGATTTTTTTTTTCTTTTACTTACAGTTTCTGAACATTTGGGTACTGAGGGAGTATCTGGAAAATGACTTGGAGATTGCAGATCCACCTTTCAGAATTAATTTTGAGAGACTGGTTGATGATTTTGTTTTCCTATGTTTTTTTGTTGGAAATGACTTTCTCCCACATATGCCTACTTTGGAGATTCGTGAGGTTTGTTCAACGCTTATTATTATTGACAATCAACTTTGGCTTGAGTTTCTCATCATTTTTTTATGACATGCTCGATATATAGTGAATGGTTTTTTAATTTGAAGGCAAAAGAGTGGATATGCTTTTTACATGCCTCATCTGCTTGTTTAGGGTGCAATAAACTTACTGATGCATGTTTATCGGAGGGAATTTGCTGTCATGGGTGGTTATCTGACAGATGCTGGTGAGGTAATATATATTCCTTGAAGTTCAGGTGTTGCTGATAAGAAGGAAAAAGAAATCTTTTTTTTTTCACTTTGATCTACCTGTGTTAACTGCTATCTGTGTTAGTTTTTGTCAATTCTGTATTTTTGTGAATTTTGTTCTGGTAGTTGTTAATATGCTTACTTCAATAATCCTATATGCCAAAGCTGGTATGAGTTTCTTTTCACTTGTTATGCAGTCTTGGTTTCAGGGAACATAATCCAAACTAAAATATTTAAATTTGTGAAAATAAAATAGTTAGCATATGGCACTCTTTGGCCACGAACTGGTGTTTGCTGTTTGCTCTCTCTTCTTCCGGTAGTACATTTTTTTCCATGAATACATCCAGAGTTACTATCACATTTTACCAGCAGATGTTTGTTTTGCTGAAATTGGTTTCTTGGGTTTAAACTTATTATGACCTTTCTTAGGTTGAAATAATTATTTTGCTTGGAAATTGTCTTTTGTACCTAAAATATCCTTTGCTACTCATCTCCTCTATGTGTGATCTATTCAGGTGCTGTTGGATAGAGTTGAACATTTTATTCAGGCCGTGGCAGTTCATGAGGTTCAAATCTTTCAAAAACGTGCTCGTATCCAGCAGGTGAATTTGGCAGTTTGTCAAAATTTGTAACATTTGGTATAATTTGAGGCATGGTTTGTAAGATCGTGATAGTGTTCATGTATTGGAATCACATCCTGTTGAATGTGTCATACAGCTCGTAATACAATTATGTTAATGTTCCTGTTGGCAAGTGATCTTTTAAGGGTTTAGGGTTTATGCACTCATTGTATTGAGGTTAGCTGAGAAACACAGTTAATGATGCAAATGCAGTTTTACATATTACTTGTTAATGGTTGCATGAAATGATAAGAGTCAATTTAATTAATAAGCAAGGTTTTGTGATTTTATATGTATAAGTTATGTGTTCATTCCGTTTAACACCAAAATTGAACTATTTTGGACTCCTTTATATCATAAGGAAAAATAAGAAAAAATAAGAATAAAATTTGAATGGCTTATTTAACTCTGAAAAAAATCTAGGAATTCAGTAAATTAGGCTTTTGTATTGATCGATGTTGTATGTTTTTATTGGCATTCAATGAAGCATGAATATATGTGAAAACATTTTGTCATTCTCTGTTTTCACTCTAAAATACAATGTTTCAGATGGATTGCCTGTTTAACCTTTCATTCTTAATTTTAACACTTTCTTGGATGTTTGTTTTTACTTCAGGCAATAGAGAATCATGATGAGCAGAAGCTAAAGAGAGAGAATAATGTGGGACAACAAAATACAGCAACTGACAAGGTGAGTTCTGCTTTTTGCGAAGAATGTTCCAAGTGTAAAGAGGCTTGGATAGCTTGTAACGGCTCAACCCAAGTGCAAATTAATAGGCCTAAGTCATCCCTTAAAAATAATTAACCCAAGTTGAAGATCTATATGTACAACCCATTAATATGCTGGATCTTTCCTGGTAGGCATTGGATGTGAGACTAATTTTGTGGTATCTTATAATCCGCCTACCTTTTGGAAATTCTGTCTAATATTTTCTATTTAAGTCCTCCAGTTGAGAAGTTATTATCCTCATGTATGGCCCAAGAAAGAGACACTAAATGCCAAAGCAAGATTTCAAGTGTTTGACCTGACTGAAGGAAAAAGCTCTCGACATATAATTTTCTGAATGTTGTCTAATGGTGTGTAAATATGTTACAGGTTAGATTAGGGGTACCTGGATACAAGGAAAGATATTACATGGAGAAATTTGAGTTGGATAGTCCGGCCAAAATTAATGATGTTCGATATGATGTTGTAAGATATATATTTTGTTAAGATATATTTATTATTTGTGCATTTGGAATCATTTTCTATCTGCTTGTAGATAGAAGGCTTGTAAAAAATGCAGACCAATGCGTTGTACTTTGCCTTTTCAGGTTCAGAAGTATGTGGAGGGGCTTTGCTGGGTTATGAAATATTACTACCAAGGCGTCTGTTCATGGCAGTGGTCAGTTGAAATGCTGTTTGTCTTGCTCTTGAAAAATAACTGCTTGTGCTGTATGTATTTTTTTCTGATCTGAATGTCATGTGGGATACCTCATTTGGCAGGTATTATCCTTATCACTATGCTCCCTTTGCATCTGACCTAAAGGGCTTGACTGATCTGGAAATTACATTTTTCTTGGGTCAGCCGTTTAAACCTTTTGACCAATTAATGGGAACACTTCCTGCGGCAAGGTAATATCTAACCTGGTGGTTTTTTTTTTATTTTTAATCTAGTTGTAACAATTGTGTATGAGTGCCATACTTGTGGTTTTCTTTTGTAGTTCAAATGCTTTGCCTGAACACTACAGGAGATTGATGACTAAAACTATGTCACCTATAAGTTCATTTTATCCAGAAGGTGTTTTTATTGTTTTGTGAAAGTGCAATACCATTAGTTACATGTTCATGGTTATAGTCTTGTTGATATTTGGCCTTTTTTATTTTGTTTGTTTCTTCTGTGCAGATTTTGAGATAGACATGAATGGCAAGCGTTTTGCATGGCAGGTATGGTTTTATGATGTGTTTCACTATTTCCTTTATTATCTTGCTTTTTATACCTTTGATTGGGACAAGATGCCTGTGTATAATGTATATATGCAGGGTGTAGCAAAATTGCCATTTATTGATGAGTGGCGATTGCTGGCGGAAACTAGGAAGCTTGAGGATACATTAACTGTATGGATCCATTTTCCAGTTATATTTTTAGTGTGGACTGTTCATGGTCTGTTTGGAACAAAATTGGTGTAATGAGTAACATTTTTCTTTACAGGAGGAAGAAAAGGCTCGAAACAGCATGATGTTTGATTTGCTGTATGTCCGTGTGGATCATCCATTAGCCTGCCAAATGGCCCATCTGTATCACTTTTATTATCAGTTGCCAGTACAGCAAAGATTTCCATGTTTTATTGATGCTGCTGCCAGGTCTGTTTCTTTATCTTCAAGTCTCCTTTTTTTTATTTAATTTTCTTTGTATAATGTGTTCTTATGTCAACTTGCTTAGTGGTGGAATGAATGGCTTTCTGTGGTTGTGTGAGAGAAATGGTCATAGAACAACAATTACTTCTCCAGTTAAAGGCCTGAAAGACATTGAACACAACCAAGCATTGTGAGTCAAATTAATGCCCCACTTCATACCTTTTTTGGAATTTGTTTATGTCCTTACAAAGTGTATTTTGTTATGTACAGAAATGCTACTTATCTTAATCCTCCACCACACCCACACATTCCTGAACCTCCCAGAGGTGTGAGAATGCCAGAAAAGGTATGGCTAACATCATATCAGTTTGATTTACTATCCATTTCAACAGAGTTGCTCGAATTCAAATTTTATAGATGAATTTAGAGATTATGGTTAAGTGACAAAGCTAAGGTTAACATTCCTATATGTCTAGATGTTTTATTTGTAAAATAATGCTCTTAAAATTAACCAATTGAGAAACTTCTGCATCTCAGGATAGCATATTTCATATCTGTAAATCTTTTTTTGTAAACCTCTTATAATATTTGTTTCACTGCCCTAGTGGGGTTCTTAGAGATGAATGTTATACATTTAGAATTTAGGGTCATCTCAGGAAAACTATGAAGACAAGATTTCGAATACAATATGTAAAATAACAATCCTGTGGAGAGTCATTCTTGGTTCCCTCATATACAAGATTTCATGCATTACTTGATTTCGCAAATTTTCAGTTGCTGCCCCATTTGGCAAATTGTGGAGAATAAACATTGTCATAAATTACTCAAGTATAAGTGATTTGACGTTCATTTAAATTTCCTGTGTCCAATAGATAATATTTATTGTCAAGAAAATAATAAGCTGTTATCAATTTGCTTAATATGATGACTAGCTGTGGAAACATTGATACTATTATTTGACACGTATTTTGTGTATTTTATTATTCTTAAGTATACAATATTAGTCAGACGTGTAATTATATGTAGAACACACTGGCTATAACTTGTATTTTATGTCTGGCATAATTTTCTTTTGTTTATAGATTTTGAAGTCTTATGACATAAAGCCTTTCCCTGTTTTATGGCATGAAGAAAATGGAAGCAGACGTCAGCAAGGCAGAGAGAGGTACTTTGATTTGAATTGTTCTACTATACGACTAAGAGTTGCATGGAAATATAGTGACTTAAGTTGGTTGGTCAAAATGCTCTGCACATTGTTTCAAATTAGAGATCCTACTTGTTTTATAACTTGTGGTAGACATAATAAAGTGGAGCACTTAGGCTTGGCAATGGTGTAGGAAGCTCTATCCTCATTACTGTTGAGTGACTTCTTTATATGGTTTGCTTGCTTGCATGGCATTTTTCTCTTGCAGAACACTGTAGTTGTGAGCCGAATACACCTTTCTTTTCTTATGTTTTGTTTGTCTGGCAACTTGCTTGGATAACGAAAGAAATTTAACTCTTAGAAGGCCACATTTCAAATATTGACTGTTTCTATGATGATTTTTGGCATTTTCCCTCCAGATTGAGGTGAATAATTTTTTTTGTTCCCACATTTCAGACCTCAAGTTCATGGTGCAATCTCTGGCTCTTTTCTTGGGGAAGCAGCTCATCGGCTGCTTAAGAATACTCTTCAAGTCAAATCTAACGGTGGTCCAGGAATGATGGGTGTCAACCATGCGGCTGATATGCCCCCAAGGAAAAGATTTTCTGGATATTCAGCATATGAAGGAGGTTTAGCTCGAGCTCCTAATAATTGTAGTGGTGCTTATGACCATCAAGCTATGCTTCACCAGTCGGGGCCAGCACCTGTGTTTCACGATTCTCAGAGGCACCGAGCAAATAATAGACATCAGAACAGGCCATCATACCCTCAAAATCAGCAATATTTACAAGAAAAAATGGCGAACATGTCATTTGGAGAAGGGATGAGAGCTCGTCCAAGGGTGGCCAATGCTGAGTCGTGGATGCCTCCAGGAAAGGAGCCATATAATATTGGGAATACTGGTCGCCTGCCATGGCCTCCCACCAATTGGATTGACCAGCGTATGTTAGGGAACTCTGGTGTGTATAAGAAACATGGGACAGGGCCCCAAGGTGGGTTTCACAAAGAAGTGAGGAAGATTTATCAACCAAGGACGAAGCAAAATGGAACATCGCCCCATCAGTATTAGTTTCTCCTGTATTTGTTCTCTGCCTTCAATATGCTCTTTTATTGGTTGGATTGGGTGAAGGGACTTTTGGAGCTGGGTTATCCACACATTGTGGACGGTGTGACTACAAATCACATCACTCACTGCAAATTTGTTTAAGCTCGTTATTTGGCTAATCTCACACAGGCCCAAAAGCTCCAGCTCACTCATAGGCGTAAAAGTGGCTGGCCGTTGCCCACTGGGGGGTTTTATAGCTTAAAAAAAACGGTCTGGTCGTTGTGAAGGTATTCGTTAGTTTAAATTTATGAACCACGAAATTGGATTTGTACATATTTAGTGGTTGTTGATTGGATTTACTGCTCTTAGTGAGGACGCAAAGTAAATAGTTTCACTCATTAACGTTGTTGGATGAAAAATCTGGGTGCTGTGTTCGGTTCTGGCCTGATGGTGTTATTTTGGTTTACTTGTTATGTGGGTATACAGTGAAGCGAGAAATGGGATCGACGAGGATATTTGTATTTGTAAAAGATTATGTACTGTTAAGCATTTGATGAGAATATTTGTATTTGTAAAAGATTATGTACTGTTAAGCATTTGATGAGAATATTTGTATTTGTAAA
Organism: Piper longum; assembly: GCA_032619315.1. Taxonomy (NCBI): domain Eukaryota; kingdom Viridiplantae; phylum Streptophyta; class Magnoliopsida; order Piperales; family Piperaceae; genus Piper; species Piper longum. Next base: position 11,122 of record JAVDBV010047784.1, read on the forward strand.
AGATTATGTACTATTAAGCATTTGAGATAGGATTTCCTATGTGCCAGAGGAAATCTTATTTGTGTCATAAATAAATCTGGACCGTTCGATTATAAGGATAGTTTAAATTTAATATTATTATTTTTTAAAAAAATTAATTTGATTTGAACCGTCTGATTAGAAGGATAGTTCAGATTTATATGGAAAAGTGCGGTGGAGCGTTGCCACCAGCCCTGTCCAGCTACCTTGCATGTGCCCTACCTGTTGCCTCCCTGCCCCATACCCCTTCCCTTGTATCGCCTCGTTGTTTTCTCAGCCCTGCCGCACCCTCCACACGCCCTGTCACTCACTCCCTGCTACCCCACTCGCCCTGTCACCCACTCCCTGCTACCCCACTTGCCTCGCCTCCCTTTGCATACACTATCCGTCGCCCCCTCTCCCCCTCACCCTTTGCCCACCATGCCAGCGGTAAGTTCTGCCCTCACTCCGCCCATCGCCAGACAGGCCGCGACCAGAACTTGCTGCCAGCAAAGGTAGGAATAAATTTTTTTTTTTTTGTTTTCATCAAATCTGGGCTGTCTGATCAAAAGGACGGCCCAGATTTTCCTCGCACATGTAAAAGTTTCCTGCCTATGACGCATGAAACCTTTACCCTTGTGGAGTAATAATTTTAACTTCTTTGGTCGTTTTGTAATTACTTGTGTCTATTAAGCAGTGCTAGAGCTTGGTAGATTTTCATTAAATTGAATAATCGGGAACAGTGAAATTTAAGAGAAGTGTATAATTAGAACTGAGATAATTTGCCAGCCTGTTAATGTCCTCGTTCAACACGACACATGATTATAAACCTGTAGGTGGGTTAACTGATTAAATGCAGGTAAATTCAATTTTTGAGGCAAAAAAAAAGTGAAATATTATAGCTTAAAAGCCTCAAAAGATTATTAAATACAAGTAAGACGATGTTATGTCATCATTTGTGCTTTGTACCTAATGCCCAAACAGTTCCCAAACAAATAGCATTCAGAATTGGCAACAAAACCAAGTGTTCCACTTCATTCAAAATAAAGTTTTCTTGTTTATTAAATGCGATCAATCGAGGGGCATGGCTGCGATTAAGTGTCGCATGCCTATTAAATGGCATTCGCTTAAAAAATGGTTTCTTTGTTCTCATTGCAATTTGGTCCTCAGATTATCATTCTTGTTTTGATAAATGTTAAAAATAAAACAAACTCGCATATAATTCACGAGGAAAACAACACCAGATCAGACATAATCAGTTCCCAATTAAACAATCAGCTTACATACAAATCGCAGGACGGAATTAAATGGTAAAACTTATTCTTCATCATCATTGAATGGTGAATTCAAATCGAATATCTCGGTCCATCTTCTATGAAGTCCTAGTTCTCTTTCTAGAGAAGATAACAGCAAGAGCCGCAATCCTAAACCTCCTGTTACAGCCATAACCGTAACCATGATCGTCTAGTTGCTCGTACAGCCGCTGGAAGCCTCGTAGGCGGCACAGCCTCTTCGCCACGCCATAGAGGAAAGGCACCACCCCGGTGTAAGAATCGGCGAATGACATTACAAAGTTGATCAAGATATCCAAGAACCGAAAAACAGACGGCCAACAACTCGCCGATGATCAACCATATTTATATACACATGATGCGCACCAAGAAAATTTGAAGTCGTACAAGCATATTTGTTTGAGATGCACACTGTCCCTGCGACATCTAATGATAGCAATAAACTTATTTGGTTGCACGTCGTCAGAGAACTTGATACCACTTCATTGAGAATTGAAATTTAATGGGTTTACTTCACAAAAATATTCTTCGAAACGTGGAACGAAAATTTCATCTGCCCATTAGTTATAATATGCCAAGCTTCAAATGGTTTTTGAAGAATTTCAGCCTTCAACTCAGTTTAGTAAATATCAAAATAAGTTGCCCAAACATGCTCCCTTCATATTGCCATCAGGGACGAGGCAAGTAAAATAGAAATTCTACGCCAAATTGCTCCATGGCAAGCAAATTATTGATCCAAAAAAATAGGAATTCATACAGGGACCAACTCTATTTACCACCGCACATGTAACATAAAAGTACGTGGTTACAATTCAAACATAAATTGACAAAATTTATCTTTCATATATCAACTTCAACTCCGGACATTGGCACCTCACCACCCTCACCATCAATATTGCCAGTGTTTTCCATATCTTTAGCATCAGATTCCGTGTTGAAGTAGTCTATTTTGAAGTCATAATCTTCGTCCATCATGGACGCTTTCTGTGCTTTTCTCCTCTTCTTCTCTGCTCTTCTTTTACGAGGATCAAGTATGCCCTCAGCAGTGTAAAGTTTATCATTCTGCCTGTTAATAAAGGACTTGGCATCCCTAGAATGCTCTTCAACTCCTGGCATTTCCTGATCAACAGCTGGAGCAGCTTCCTTTTCTTTTTCAGCATTTTCCTGAACAAAATTCAACAAACATGTAAAGTATTTTCGTGGTTCATAATAAGTATGTTAGACCTGGAGGAACATAAAAAAACGGCAATGTCCTCGTACAAAGTGAAACCACAAGGGCAGCTAACGTACCTCCAACATTTGCTCATCCATATTCAGGGGCGAGCTAGAAGGGACAACAACATGTTTGAAATCCTCGGCAGACAAAAGGCTGCCAATGAAGGAAGACTCGCCCTTATAAACTTCGTCCACATTAAATTCTTTTCCCAGATCTGACACAATAGCAGCCTCCAAAATTTCCCCTTCATTCCTAATCGGAGGTAACGTGTAGTATGGGATTTTACCTGCACAATCATCCAGGATTAACTGATGAATGCTCTTCGGTGGATCAAAAGGATGCTTGAGATAAATGGCAGAAGCTCAAAGTGAAAATGAATGCAAAGACCTCCAATCATATAGACTTGATCACACTTCTTATGAGGATGCGAATTAAGAAATTGTAAAAAAAAAAAAACCTTCATTCCAGTCATGCAGCACAATTCTAGCTGCAGCTTCAACATCCACGATTCCACCTTTTTTAAGTTTTCCCCTAATCGTAGCCACCTTTTGTAAGAATTCATCGACATTGCCAAATCTTTCCAGCTTGTATAGAGGCATCAACGTTTCAGCAGGGCAAAGATTGAGAATTTCCTTAACTACAGACAAGAACCGACTATCAGTCAAGAAGCACTTTTTTTTTTAAAAGATCAAGCAGCATTTGTGATAATAATGCAAGCAAATCAATTTTTATATTTTAGAATAAAACCTCAAATGTCTAAGAACAGGGGAAAATTTGACCCAAGATAGAACATCAACAATAAGCTGAGAAATTATTTATTTAATCCATAGCAACACACATCACATACAACTGACAAAAGACACACAAAGCAACCAATAGAACACATTTGGCCCCAATACCTGGACCAATGGGATCATCTATTTTCTCAATTCGCTTGCAATTGCGCAAAGTTATTGATACCCCATTCTCCACAGATTTCACCATTACAACACCAGGGCAGTCAAGTAATTTCACATGTTTGTCCAACTGAATTTCTTGCATTGTTCTTGTAAGTCCAGGAGTGGATCCAACATTCACCACATGAGCTCTCTTTAAACTGTTTATGAGACTGCTCTTGCCAACATTCGGAAGACCCACAACTCCCACAGTAATTGATTTCTTCAGCTGAAACAAAGAATCAAGTTAGTAATAATCAATGTATATTATTTTTCTTAAATGATATTAGACATGCTTGTTCACACCCTATCAACCATGCAGATTTAAAAAATAAAGCCCCTTGAGCGAAATAACACAAAAAAGGACATACTGAACAATATGTATTTACAAGAGTTAATCCAAGATAATCTAAAAATACCTCATGACTTCGAGAATAGTTTTTCAGTAATTTAATAAGTGTGTCGGCCCCAAGGCAGTCACTCAAATGCAGTGCATCATTACGTTTTGGAGCCTTTGAAGTAGACTTCCATCCTAAATTTGATCTCTGCTCCTGGGTGCTGCATTTGAAGGCGACCGTAGGAAGCTCTTCTCTAAGATACTTCAGCCACTTCTCCACAGCCTCTCGAGGAACCAGATCTAACATATGCAGGAAAATTGAAATTTATTAAATGATATGTCACTTTACAATTACCAAGCATAGCCAACAATAATAACAGAGCAGAAGTTTAATATTGGCATACAATACCTATTTTGTTCAGAAGCAAAACAAGATGCTTCTCAGGTCCTAATCTCCGTACCATCTTTTCCATGTCAACACAGCGAGTTCCGAGAGGGTCACGTGCATCTAAAACCTCCAAAATCACGTCTGATAACTCCACTACTTTTACTAACTCTTTAAAGAATGCCCTATCTGAGTTATCTGAGAACAGGTAATAAACACGCTCGTAATCGTAACAGCAGTGATAATAAGAAGAAATTGGCATCGCATAATAAATCGAATAATTGACACAAAATTACCATGGACAACAATTGCTACCTATTTTTCCAGCATTTTGTATTTCCAGCAAATTTTCATCAGGTGCATCAACGGCATCATCTTCTTCTAACAACCCTAACTTCCTCTTTTCAGCCTACAAATGGGGCAGGAAAAAAAATTGATCATAACAGATAATGATGATATAGGCCAACAATATATAGAAATTTTTTTAAAAATAAAATAAAATAAAATGCAAAAAACTTTTGATAATAACGGTTGATAGATAGATGGATGGATAGAAAATATGAACCAGAGAAATTATATATAAATATATTAAACATAAAATAAAATGGAAAGGAAAGGGGGAAGCGTAGCAGAAAGGCAGACCCTGTCCTTTCGAGCGGCTTTCTTGAGCTCCAACTCTTCAATAGCGCGGGCTCGGCGTGCTTCCAGAGCCTTGAGCTCCTCCTCCTTGAAAGGCCAGTCGTTGGGGATACCGGGGTCCTTCTCCACCTTCTTCCGACCATGATGGCCAAGCTTCTTGGCCTCCTTCGCCTTCTTCTTATGGTGCTCCTTCACTTTCCTTATGATCTTGTACTTCTTCTTCAGCGACACCCGCTTGCTCTTGCTCTCTGCGCCGTTTCCAAACACAAACATTCCCCCAAGTTTTGTACACAATCCCATCATCATCAATCTTCCAAACACAACAAAAGAAAAAAATGAAAGACACTCACTTTTGCTCTTCTTCACCATCGATTCTCCGCCGCCGCCGCCGCCGCCGCCGCCGGGGGAAAAGACGATGATGGAAGCAGCGGGATGCCTTTAGGGTTGCCCATGTATATTGTTAATAGGGTCTATAAATACGATCGTGATATTATAAATATATATTTAAAAAATATATTATAATGAAATGTCTATTTTCGATTGAAAAAACGGATAAAAATCGAATAATTATATAATATTTCTTTTATATAACCGGTTGGTATTATTTAGCTATTGCTCCTCCAAAGTTGACACCAATCGTTAAGATAAATGGGTGTGCCCGTTAGTTTGGATACTAATGAACCAATATATTATATTACTCTCACATAAATTATCTTTTTTTTTAAAAATTTTTTTATTTTTACCCATGGAGATATAAATCTTCTAAGGAAGAGTAGCATAACATACCCCTCTTATTAAGAGTAGAGCGAAAAGGATTTTTTATAAAATTAGAAATAAGAACTATTAGTCCTGTTAATATTTTCTAATGTTATCTCATAACAAAATGTGAAAGATTGTCCTTTAATTTGCCTCAATATTAGTTGAAGGTTATCTAACCGAATATAAATACTTAGTATCAAATTTATTTATTTTATATTGGTTCTTACCAATTTATCGTTTATTTAATACCTAGACTAACCTAATTAATGACACTCATTTCACATTTATTAGACTACATTTTGTACAATTATTTATTCCTAGGTTAAAGATGATGCCAGGTTATAATGATTTATAATGCTTACTTTCAAATTCTTTGTTTACAAGTAGTGATATTCTTTTTTTTTCTTTTCATCTTCGGATTCTTATTTAATGATTGGTGACCTAATCTTAAACGTGATTTGAATATAATTCATTTTATAATTCTACCCATGCATGGTATTCAATTGCACCTATATAGTACAATTATTGCAATCTAACAACTGAATTGTAGAGAGAGGACTAGACTAGCTACCTATTTAGTCAAGTAAGTCCTCTTAAAAAAATTACAAAACACTTCTTAACATTTAACATATTAATTTTAATTTTAAAGATAAATCTTAATTCAACAAAAAAATATTATAATAATTTATTTTTATTTTACAACTTATTTAATAGATAAAATTAATTTCTTTTCCCTTTTAAGTTGAAGATCTAAAAATATCATAAATCTTAAACCAAGATTTATGAAATTTATATTAAAATTTAATATGTATTAAATATAATATTACTATAAACAGTCAGATGATGGAAGAAGTTGAAGGTGAGATGCCCGTTAAATTTAGGTTCGCCTATGGGCGGGCCGGCAACTGGTCACCATCCAAATATTGATCGTTTATTCCGATACCTAGCCCAGCCTACTTAATGACATTCATTTCATATTTATTAGATTAGATTTTAGATTTATTTATTACTAGGCTAGACGTGACTCAATATTATAGTGATTTGATGTTTAACATATCTATTTTAATTTTAAAAGTAAATCTTAATCCAACGAAAAAAAATATTACAATAATTTATTTTTATCGTACAACCTTCAACTCTGTTGAATAGATAAAATCAATTCCTTAACCCCCCCCCCCCCCATCGATCTAAAAACATTATAAGTCTTAAACCAAAATTTATGAAATTTATAGTAAAATTTAATATGTATTAAATGTAATAATACGATAAACAATCAGTTTTCATTTGATACACTACAGGACAAGCAGTGAAATGTAAATGGTATTTATTGTTGAGCTCTACCGAGCCGAGCTAAAAAAAATGATCTTATACATTCTTTACATTCTGATCTATGAACCGTGCAGAGAGTAGCATTTTCAAGCTCACTAAATAAAATGTAAATTAAGTGCTTAATCCATGAATGACTTGTGAGGTTAAGTAATCTCAAGGAATCAATGCTTCCATGCTTATTTTAACGACGCAGAGATAATGAATTGAAGAAGTAATATAAATTATAGTAGATATTTGACAGCAGGGAGAGACATAGAATTAGAGGGAATGTTACCCAAAAATAACCCGACCCGACGCCAAGGAGACTGAATAGATTTGCGTTAAAGGTTCAGTTCATAACCCTCTCCCAAAACTCAAATCGCCTTCCCAGTGGCCTAATTCTTGTCTCAGACGGAAAAGCTTGAACAATACAATTGGATCTATTTTTGTTAATATTAACCCATAGCTTCATCCACATCTCTACTTATTGCCTAACATCACCCATAGCTTCTCGTCAATACATGTGAAATATATTCCTGTAAACTTAAATGTCCTGACTAAAGAGAATAAATACTGTTAAACAAAATTCTGCACACCATAAATTACAGGGCAACGACAACAATGGCACGCGCCACTCCCGACGACACAGCTCCTACCAACCATGCAGCCATGCTATATAAATAGGACACTTAACAGTCCCTAATTAATTTACTAGAATTCTAATACGAATACGATTAGGAGTAGAGAGAGCGAGAGAAAGCGCAACTGCAACTAACCAATAAAAAAGGCTAACAGCACTTGATCATTTAGCTCAGCAAGGCAACCAGTAAAAAACCAATAAGTGCTACCAAAGCCTAAATTATCTACATTATATATATGTACACAATAAGAGCATCCTCTCTAACATGAGTATCAATTTTTTCCTTCAGAAGATAATCAGCCTTTTGAATCTGCATCACAACGAACAAATAGAAGGAATTGTAAATAACAAAACGGCAAGCCATGACATGGAACTAAGATAGTGATTAAAAGCACACATGAATAATCAAGGCAATCAAACAAGCAGGCATTCAACTTACATGGACATCCTCTTTTCAGGCTTTGTTTCCAAAGCGATGAACCCTCTCTAACAAACAAAGTCTCAAACTTGGTAATGTGCCTTACTTCTTTCTGATCCCACTTCAACTAAAACCACATCCAGTAATTGCTGTCAGATAAATGGACACAAACAGCATGCCTCCCAAATTGTAGTCCAACTTCTATTCAACTCTTAAATAGTGACATTCAAAGGGACTCGTGCCTAGAACACCATTCTGACCAAAATCCAAAAGCTATCAGACCAAGAAAATAGACAAGAGCATGCATTTGAAATTGTGCCTTTTCGCTATTGCTTGATAATCACCACTTCATGTAAGATGTAAGTAATTGATTTGCACAACAAATCAGTGAAGCTTCAAAATATGCCAAAATATGAAGCAATTTCTTCAGTTCAATCACCTTCACTGCATCCAGAAGGCTCAAACAAAAAAATAAAGCAAACTTTGGAGATATGAAATAAATTGAATCTGCCTTGGCTTGAGAAACCCTTAACTGTGACAAATCCCCACCTAAAAAATAAAAAATTTCCCTATAATAATAAAAACAATCAGTAGAGCTCCATGAGCAGCCTGACGGTTCCATTCATGCCGTTGGCAAGATGCATTTAGCGGGTGCTTCAAAATTACTTGAACTGAGAGTAGACATCTTACAGAAAATATTGTAACCCTGTATTCCAGATATGCATCACAAAGAAGCATATCATGCAAACATGACTGCAGATCTTTAGAATCTACACAGTTTTTTTGGTGACCACATTTCAAGGTGATTAGATCACACAAAACCACCACTATGTCTTGATTCAACAGCTCCTCATTCAGTCTCATGTGGTAGACGGCACAACCATGCCAAAATAACACAGCACAGAGGCTGTACTAATGATGGTCACATTTGCAGATGAGCATCACAATCAGCAGCATTGCCAGAAGGAATTATGATTCAAGAATCAACTGTCACCTTATTTCTTTTCATCTTCTAACAAAATAATGTGTAGAGGTATCCAAAACCAATCACCACCGATAAAGAACTGCATCCTATAATGTTTCATGCTTTTGCCCACTGTAACGTTTCATGCTTTTACCCACAGGTGCCAAACACAAACATTTGAAACTTCTACCCCTCAGGGAAGAAAAGATTTTCAGCTGAAGTCTGGCAATCATGCTCAAGGGTAGAATCAACAGAATGAGGAACAGTGCCTGAAGCAGTAGATCTTGCAGGAGACGCATGAGCATCTATCGAACCAGAGCCTGAAAGAATATGCATTGGCTCCAAAGGAATTGTGGAATGAATAACACCATTCTGACAGTTACCATTAACAATATCTCTAACTTCCTCACTATCCTTGTCATGCTCAACTACACCTTCCTCAACAGCGTGAACCTCCAGCTTCACAGAAAATGATGCAGAAGGCTCATTCAATTCAATGTGCATATCACAACCGCTGTTTCGATTAAGGTCATCAACTCTTCCTATTAAACAGTTGAAAAATATCAGATTCTTGACTTAGCCACATCCTACAGCCAGTTGACAAAAAACACTTACCTGAATCAGCATTTGTAGGTTTAAATAATGATTTCTGAAGCATATCTGTACCGGGAAAAACAATCAAACTCATGGACTTCATTTCCTGTCTGTGTGAATCCTCCACAGGCTTGAAGTCAAATATCTCGGTCCATGTATGCATAAGCTCTGGTACAGATGGTATTATGAGTTTCTCGATGTTTAGTACGCAAAGCACCTACAAGTGTCATGTAAGTTGCCTTCAATTGGATGAACAATGAAGCAGTTGAATGAAAAGAAAGATAAAAGCACGGAATAACAATAAAGCTTCATAGTTGAATGTCATGGAGCAAAACAAGAGCACTATGTCTAACTTAAATGTTGTTAAAACAAAAAATTACCACCAAAGTTCATAACACTTAAAAAGCAAGTGTCTATTGCCCATCATCATATTTTCATTCATTAGTTTCTTAAGTTTCTTCTGACATGTAATGAGTTAAAGTAGATAGCACAATAACCAACAAATTATGTGTAGCAACCAGAAAATAAAATTCCAGAGGAATAGATAAACAGGTGGTATGACCAAAATAAGATAAGATTTTATGGTGAATCCAAAAAATGGGGAAAAAAAAAACTGTCAATTATACTTGACAATTAAGGAATTATACACAGCATGCCATTTATTAAACATACCGATTCAATTGCATTCAACAGTCGACGACACATTCCCTGACGTCGATACATATGACGTGTCCCAATAAAAGGCATTTCTGCAAGGCCGGTTCCATGCATTCTATTTAAAACAAGACAAACCATTAATAAGAAAAAAAATGAAAACTTGCATTAATACAGCTTTACAAAAGCCATAAGCCAGTCTCACCTAAGACCATTAAAACAAAAGAAGTACATCATCTTGAATCACAAAGGAAAGCATAAAGGGAACTAGTAAATACCTGATGGAAGCAGCAGAAATTATCTCATCGCCTCTCTCCAGTATGACAGTATAGAAGCCACTATAATTCAGCCTGCTAAAGTTTGACCTACATGACAACAACTAAAATTAAATCATACCATATCAACATGCTTCCAACCATCCAGCTATAAAGGCACAGAGACACATTAATAAACCGTTAATACAATTAGAACCATTGCAGAATGAAGCTCAAGTCAGGAACAGGGGAAAACTTTCTGATGAGAAACTTAACAAACCTTAGAAAGGCTAATTGCCAAAAAAGTAAACAGGACAGATAGTGGAAGTCAAATATGCCAGCCTCCAAAGTTTTAAGTGGTGCATGTTCCAACTCTTGACAAAGAACACAATGCAGTGGACACACAGTGTACTGAATCAACCCTACAAACATTTGGAAAAAATACTGAACTCTTACCCACAGTTGTAGACAACATTGTGGATCATATTTATCCCACTTCTTCGATCAACTACAGGCAAAAAGCACTCATCCATTACAGCCAACGCAACGGCAAGCTTTGAATTCCACTCAATCCTTTGAGATTGACCATGCGGAAATCCCTCAGAATCACTATCCATACGCTGAAACAAAGACCAAGAATATCCTCCTTCTAAATCCTTTTTTACCCCAAGAAACTTTCGCAATTGCTCAAAAAGCTGGAACATGAAAAGCAAGCCAGTCCGTAAATTTCCTGAAGATCAAAAAATACAGATATGCAGAATATGCCATCCCATCAAAACAAAAATCATTCCCACTCAAAGTGAAAACATAATCATTAATAACATTAAAGGCCCAAATTTGCATTAAATATTACCTTGGCTCATATTGCACATGCTGATGATGATCACTGTAACACTTACAATTTCTGGTTACGAAGTTCACATATAAACATTATAACACAAACATCTCAATAGAGAAAGACAATGATACCCTCATAATATGCTTTATGATTATTTATAATCCTAGATTCCAAAGTAAATAAGCCTAAATGTACACCAGTACCAAACCATAAAGAAATTATAACAACTGCACAGATAAGTGCACTTGTGAATTCTCTTTCTAGAAAATGATTTTTACCATTAAATAGAAGCTGAAAATGTTGCTACTAATTGCCCCAACATCTTCATCAACCACAGATCATTGTTTATTTTAGGTTTCACAGAAAGAAAAAAAATGTCTATGGCATTAGATCATGTATTCCCTACAGAATAATATGTAGACAAGTACCAAAAACAAAATTACAAACAAAAAAAAAAACAGAAACACAAAGCAAATTGAAATTTGTCATTCCTTATTGGCTAAGAACGGGAAAAACTGACACGACTGGTTCAGATTTAAATAGCACAATGTGTAATGAACTTTAAAAAACATAGAGTAAATAATCACTAGAACTACTCAGCACCCTCTCAGAAAAGCATTCAATAAAATCACCCATGTGCTCTGGTGTTTGTTATGAATAGCTATATCTTTTCCTATATATAAAGTACATTAAGACAGCAAAGAATTCCATTACCTTTTTACAACTTTTCCCACAAAAACCATGATGAGGTCTACCAGTTGTCACTCCAGTACAATTTTGATGATCTAAACAAAAGAAACAACAAATTGAAAATAGCTAACTATGATTTTAATGCACTCCTTTTCTTCCCCAAAAATCAACTAGACCACAAGAAACAGAGTGAAACAACAAAAGTCAAACTAATAGAATAAAATGTAACAAGTAAAATAATGTCGTTCAACAGGAAATACTTTTAGTGTAACTCAAACTCAGAAAAAGGAAGGTTGCAGTAATAAAGATCATTTAAACAACAATTTTGTGCTTTCAGTTGCATGCAACTGAGGAATCATTTCATACCGACCAGGGTTGAGTATTTTCACTCAATGCTATAGCTAACAATGACTTAGGAGGTACAATGACTGGTAAAAAGTCAAAAAAGTTGCTGAAGGTATAGATAAAAGACCAGAGGCTCCCCGTGTCCCTGATCTCAATTATTAGGAGATGTAGGTGCTTATTACATTCATTAAAAGAAGTGGAACAACTTACACTTCCTCTCACACTGGCTACATGAGTATAATGAATCATTAGCCGGGTCAGTGACGCCACAGGATTTGCAGGAACAGTTAGGGCAGTGCCAATCTCCATGGGGAGGCACCTGTGCTTAAAAGAATAGAAAAGGTACATCAGAAGACAAATAAAATCGTCAGAAAGTTTATCATTCCACTTCATGTAATATTTAACACGGAAGCAGATCCAGTCATTTTTAAACCTTTCATTTAAAACTCTCCAAGTAAGATGCCTAAATATATCTAACAAGTGCTTCAAAGAAAACATGAACCAAGAGGAAAACAAAGAAAAAGGAGCATATTAGCTATTTAGGCAATCATTGATCAGAAGCTTGCAATCCTACCCAAAAATTGATTTAATAAGATCATTCGCTTTATACAAGCAAGTATGCCCCGTTCAATTACCTTCACATTTAAGCAACCTTGATGAAAGGTTGATGGACAACCATCACAACAGATCAAGTTTCCACCATCTCCACAAATGCCACATGTGTCATCATTTGGATCATCACCATCTGTCTCTACATGGTGAAATTCCTCCCTATCAGTTTCCTTTTGAAGGTTCCATGCTTCTAACTGACACTGCAAAAGAGGCACCCCTGGTTTTACAAATATATTTTGAAAGGGTTGACGAAGTTTGCTTCCTGTGTGGATTTCAAATTTTGACACTGAAAGAATTTTACTACAGCAGCTGCAATGAATTCCTTCTCTAGTAATCCAACCATCAAGCAAAGCTTTTGTGCGCCTCCTATTCATATATTGTACTTTTCCATTTTCAGGAACAGTTCCCGAATCTATCAGCCAAGATAGAACTGTAAGCTTCCCTGGGTACCTTGAGGCTTCATTGGCATCAGAATTTTCTTCTTTATTTGAGCTACGAGCCAACAAAGCGTACCTTTTGTTAGGGACATTTTTCTTTCCCAGCCTAACATCAGAATCTGCAAATGATTTCGATGCCCTGACAGGTTGAACTGCTTTTTCGTCATTGATACTGGCAGATTTATCTTGCTCACTATCACTAGATTCTTCTGATAAAGAAACAGATTTCACTCTTCCAAGTCTATTGTTTCCAATAACTTTCTCCTTTACTTTCCCCTTCCAATTAGCAGACGAAAATAAGTTTATTCTTTTCACTGATTCTGATTTAATGTTCTTCACATTTTTACCACCTTTATCATGTTTCAGTTTCTTATTGGAAAGTTGTTCTCTCATCTTCTTCTTAGTATTCCTTGTAAGCATACTAAGGACATGAGAAGGTATCCTAGAAAATGTCTTGTTTTCCTGATTATCAGACTTGTCCAATTGATCCCTCTGACTATTATACTGTTTTTCAAGGGCATGGTAAGCATTAGTGATAGACCAGTATTCTGTTCCTGAAGGCGAGACATAAACATGATCATGATAAGTCCTCCCTCTCCTCGGCCTCAAATCAATAGTCCAGCCCGCTTCAGTAAGCATATTCTTTATTTCATCACGGAGTATTTGCTTCTCTGTTTGGCGACTATTCTTTAGTTCTTTCTTACTCTTTCTAATTGAAGTGACCTCCATCAAACTATTCCCCAGCTTATTGCCTAAGTCCACGCTGCCAGACTCTTGTGATGAAGAAAGATGGTCATCAGAATCCAATATTGCAGCCTTGGCCTTTCGGTTGAGATTTGATGCTCTATTTGAATGCTTGTTCTCTGTTGCAACTGATGTTTTCAGTTTTCCCTTCAATCCTCCTTTCCTGAATGAAACTTCTTTCTTCTTGTCTGGATGATAAGTACTCAAAGGATTTTTCTTTCCCTTGCCATAAATAGATGCAGGCCCATCGTTTATTTTCTTTTTCCTATCCATAAGCTCCGTGTGGCCATCGGATATGCTCCCTGACTCGGTTCCAGATGATGAAGTATCCACCTCAGACTCAAAATCATGTGGCACATCTATTTTATTCGCCAATGGAACAGGTCTTTGTCCGACTGGCCTCCCATTTAGCTTTTTGCCCATGCATACAAGTGCATTACGATGAGAATCACTAAGAAGTAGCCTCCTACTTCCTTCCGCTTCCTTCAGTTCACATGATTGCTCATACACATCCAATTTCATCCTCTTGTTTGGAAGCAACTTCAAAACACCACCTTTACCTTGTACCCGAATTCCTACCTCCCCGTTTTCGATGTTAATTCTCTTCCGGACAGAACGAGCAGAATCTGTTCCAGCTGCGGGTAACATGTGATGACTCCCCAGCAACTTTGACAGTTTTTTCCCGTCAATGCTGTTCCTAATCAGTTCCACACCATCTGACCCTGCAAAAGAATCAGAGCTAACAAATCTCTGGCTCAACATCTTGTCCCTTCTAACCGAACCATTTCCCGCATTACCCTTCCCATGCCCTGTCTTCAAACTTTTCGTTCGCATTTCAGAGCTCCTCCTACTTCTAGACGAACAACTTGCAAACCTCTTCCGACTACTTTCACCACCACTTCTTCTCTCATACTCGTCGCTCGGATCAAGATCTTCAACCTTTCCCTTCTCCCTCCCATACACGCCCGACGGAGAGCAACGTCTCCGGTCACTTCTTCCGTCCACACGTGACTTCATCTCTTCCGCCAACCTGCTCGTCCTCGGCACAAACGAGCCATTGATCCTCCTACCCGCGGCGCCCCGGCGGGTAAAAACTAGATCATCCGATTCCGAATCGCTAACTTGCAACCCATTCGCTTCACCCCCACCTTCCTCCATCCACAAAACACCCTCAAAACCCCCCACCCCCCCACCCAAAAAAAAAAAAAAAACAGACCACAAATTTCCACCACCCTGCCAATGACAGAAAAAAAAAACACCACAAATCAAAACCCTAGCCTCCCAAACCTCGGAACCCTCCCTGATTTAACAAAAAAACACAACAGATCATCAAAAACAACACGTACGAACAAGAAGCCACCGGAATTAGCATTCAACGACATCTATCATGCCAAAAAAATTGAAAAAAAATCGAAAAAAATGGGAAAATTTTGCGACG